>UESW01004012.1:789480-859712 GCA_900491605.1 Calamus simplicifolius
TCATCGAATACGATGCAAAAGCCAAAAAGCTACAAAAGCTAAGTACACTATGCTCAGGCAGTATTTTTCTTTTATTGATACTTGGAAATGTCATGCAGGGAAGACTGACTCCATCGTCGGCAACAAAGACTGAATCCAGCGTCAACAACAAAGAAAAAAGGAACATGAGCCTGGTCCATGCACCCTCAGGTCACCCTCCGAGGTTAAAGGCTCCCGAGCATGGTCCCATCCTAATGACTCTTGGGGCATCCTTCGAGATTCACAAGGAGCCTACAAACTGGAGGGGATCAATGGACGGCCGATTCCATGCACTTGGAACGTCGGTAATCTCTGTCGATATTACCAATGATAGATGTATCAGACAAATGATTATAAAAATAGTTTTAAATTTTGTTGTTCCATTATTCAATTCAATGTAAGGACCTCGCGGCCCAAGGGACACAGACACCCTGAACCGATGCGAGAAACCTCCAGAGGTTCAAGTCCTATGTCCTAGGCGGCCCCGAGTCAAACTCCTGGGCCAGCATGAGAAACCCCTGTGGCAGTTTTTCAAAAGGACCTTGGCGGCCCAAGGGACACAGACACCCCGGACTGGCGTGAGAAACCTCCAGAGGTTCAAGTCCTGTGTCCTAAGCGGCCCCGAGTCAAACTCCTGGGCCAGCACGAGAAACCCCCGTGGCAGTTTTCCAAAAGGACCCTGAGCATGGTTCAAACACCCTCAGATCACCCTCTGGGGTTAAAGGCTCCCAAGCATGGTCCCATCACATCGACTCTCGGGTCACCCTTTGGGGTTCAAAAGGACCCTGAGCATGGTTGAAACACCCTCAGGTCATCCTCCGGGGTTAAAGGCTCCCAAGCATGGTCCCATCATAGTGACTCTTGGGTCATCCTTCGAGGTTCAAAAGGACCCTGAGCATGGTTCAAACACCCTTAGGTCACCCTCTAGGGTTAAAGGCTCCCGAGCATGGTCCCATCACAGCGACTCTCGGGTCATCCTTCGGGGTTCACAAGGCTCTCGACGGCCTCAACTCAGCCTCATCGGCTCTATCAGCTTCAGCGGCATTATTACAGCCTCAGTGGTTCTATCGCTTTGCCTCAGCGGCATCATTACAGCCGTAGTGGCTCTATCACTCTGCCTTAGCGGCATCATTACAGCCTCAACGGTTCTATTACAGCCTCAATGGTTCTATTGCAACCTCATCGGCTCTATCAGCCTCAGCGGCATTATTACAGCCTCAGTGGCTCTATCGCTCTGCCTCAGTAGCATCATTATAGCCTTAGTGGCTCTATCGCTCTGCCTCAGCAGCATCATTACAGCCTCAACGGTTCTATTATAGCCTCAACGGTTCTATTGTAGTCTCATCAGCTCTATCAGCCTCAGCAACATTATTATAGCCTTAGTGGCTCTATCGCTCTGCCTCAGTGGCATCATTACAGCCTTAGCGGCCTAGTTGACGAGCATCTTCCAAAAATTAGTGTATGCTACTTTAAGTGGCGGGCACAAGGTAATCAACTTACCCCCAGCAGAGCATGAGAAATTCTACACTCCTTAAGCTTGACTAAGTGCAGGACCTACAAGCTAAAGAAGTATGGGGGCATCTGATGGGGCCAGTTAACAGGCCCATGTGCAACGACGGCAGCTTGTTCCTGAACAGTTTCCTTAAATGCTTTCTCAAATCAAAAAATCAAATGCAAAATTTTTCTTAATATTTTTCTACTCGGCAATGGTCTCTCCTAATACTTGTCTTCAAGTGAAAGACATATACAACGGCCCCTCACAGCGGCCACGTCGCACAACAGCCACGACTCCCAGTCTCTCTCTCGGCGGCTCCCAAGTCCACGGCTTTGCTCCCATTTGCAATAAGCACCCAGTCATAATGAAGAGAGAGAACAAGAGGAAAAAAGAGCCACGTAACGTGATGCGCATGGGCTCTCCTAAGGGCCACCTTTTGTCATTAGTGTCCCATAGTCAAATCAATGGGCTGGAGCATTCAATAGTCAAGACGGGCCTGGGGAGCATTTAATGGGCTGAAGCATTTAATGGTACAGACACGGAAAGAAATCCTAAGCGGCAATCCTAGACGGTCTCTTCCTCAACAATCTTAAGTAGCCTAAGCGGCAATCCTAGGGTCTCTTCCTCAACAATCTTAAGTAGCAATGGCCTGGCGAGCATTTAATGGTGCAAACATGGAAGGAAATCTTAGGCGGCCTTTCATCAACAATCCTAAGCGGCAATGGCCTAGGGAGCATTTAATGGGCTGAAGCATTTAATGGTGCGGAGACGGAAGGCAATCCTAGGCGGCCTTTCTCTTGCGGCAATCTTAGGCGGCCTCTTCCTCAACAATCCTAAGCGGCAATGGCCTGGGAAGCATTTAATGGGCTGAAGCATTTAATGGTGCACGGAAGGAAATCCTAGGTGGCGGCAATCCTAGACGGCCTCTTCCTTAATGGCCTTTCTCAGGGGCCATCTTAAGCGGCCTCTTCCTCAATGGCCTTTCTCAGCGGCCATCTTCTTCTTCGATGGCCTTCTCTACGACAATTCTAGGCAGCATTTATAGGTCTTATAAAGGCCCTTGCTCCAAGGCATTTATTGGAGAACATTCAATGGAATGGAGCATTCAATGTCAAGTCACGAACGAACCATGAGGAGAGAAAGACAGTGGAGGAAGTCTTAAGCGGCCTTTTCCTTAACGGCAGTCCTAAGCGGCCTATTCCTCAACGCCATCCTAAACGGCCATCCTAAGTAACCTTTCTAGGTAGTTTTGGATCTAAACTCCTAATTCCACCATGATGATGACTCCCTATTGCATTTATGTGCTACGGAATTTATGGTCTTATAAAAGCCATATGCATTAAAGCATTTATGGCTGCCACGTTGACCCCTTTTTTTTTTGGTCCCATGCATGATAAAAGATGGCGTAAAGAAGCCAGGACGAGGAGTTTCCGACTCCGCACTCACGGAAGTCCTCGATGGCCTTTTCTCCTCAATGGCCTTTTCCGGCTTCCATCTTCGACGGCTCCTAGCTATCCCACTCTAGACCGCGGCAACCCAACTCCCGACAAGCAAGGAGGATTATGAGCACAAGAACCTGCTTGCGTGAAGCCCACATACCTGGCTCCACCATTGTCCGTGCATGCATAGAAAAGTGTACAGGATAGACAACAGACTGGCACCACCCACTTCTGATGGGACATCACCTGTAGCTCTGACATGCCACTAGAAACATCTTCATAAAGGTTCTCTGACATGCCACTTAGAAGAACATCTTCATAAAGGCCCTCTGACATGCCACTAAGAAGAAACATCTTCATAAAGGCCCTGACAAGTGGCAGCACATCAAGTCTCATAGATATTAATCCTGACATTCCACCCACTAAAGTCCTCAGTCATCATGACACTCCAACCACTCGGATCAGATAAGCCCCAAAAGTCACGGTCCATCATGAGGCTTCACGTGACCCATTCTCACTAAAGGACAAGGCTTCAAGCTTCTCAGGCAAGCTACACAGAGTACAAAGATTAATAAATTGGGTAAGAGGGACCCCAGACGAAGGAACCCACAATAACACACGCTCATTCTTGCTAACAGGGAGCTCTTCTCTGAGCCTATCCCTCTTTCTCTTTCGAGTTTCCTCAAGCTCACGGTTGTTGCCTAGGGCACTGACTTGAGCATCGGAGGGTCCCTGCCGGAATCTTCGGCCGTGGGACTTCTTGCAGGCTTAGAGGACGAAGGAGGAACCCTGATGCTTCTCTAGACTAACGAATGACGCTCAAGGATGCCAGCTCAAAGTGACCGGGCATCAACACCTAACATTCCTAAGAGCTATTCCACTTGCCACTGAAGTGCATGGGATGACTTATATCAATGTTCATACTGAGCCTTATATTTCACTGTTCATACTGGAAAGCAAATCTAGGCCATCATTGAGTAAGTTGCCTTAATTCAACTTTGAGGTAGTTTTTAATAGGCTGCATACATTTGGAAGACTCGTCTCTTTCACTATAAAGGGGATAGGACTACTGGTTGTTGCATGTACAAGAATATGAAACAGATATGAACTCTTTTCAATTGCTGAAGGCTTGCTTTGCCTATTTCATGATTTTAATGCTGATGCCTCCACTTTGTAAGAGAGATCGCCAAAGCCTTATATTACTTAAGGATATACATTCCAATCATGACAATCTCCTTATAAAACCAATCGTTTTGTGAAATCAATTCAATGGATCTTTATGCCTATAGCTGAAGTCCTTTAACCCATTCTTCACAATCCTTTCTTTTACTTATATTGATGTAAACAAGGGGCATGAGCTTGACTTATGTTATGTAACATATGAAAGCATCTTAATAAACTTCTACATTGTTCTCTCTCATTTTGATAAAGTCTATCAAGGCAACTTATATGAAATCTCTAAGAAAGACCAGTCTTTTACACAAAACTTTCTCCAAATCAAAATTATAGACACCTATTTTCATTATGTATAATTCTTTTTCCTATTGACTCCATTAATATATTTCTAATTCTTTATCGATTGGTTTTATTGTTTTGAATCACATTTCAGTTGGTCCTGCTAGAAAACTTCTATTGTTTTAAAGAATTTAGTGGCGATATTTGACTATTATCAATTTGTTATTGTAGGTAAACTATTAGGCTTAGAAATCCTATTAATGACTGTTATACTTAGATGACTGTTATACTTTGAATTTTTGATATAGTATGATAAATTGGATAATTGTTTAGATAATTGAATCATTGTTTAATCAAAAATTTATTTTGTAAATCATGTGTTTGTAAATTGGGGATGATGGAATCATTGTTTAGAATTTTTTGACTTATTTTGTTTAGATGATTGAATCATTCAAATTCAATGAGAAACAACAATATCTTTTAATATATAAATTTGTTCAATACAAATATAGTTATTTGGTTGATTTATCCATTTTGTTTAGTACAAATATAGTTATGATGACCTATCTGAAAGTTCGAACAAGGAGGATTCATTATCTGAAGAATCTACAAGTGATGGCATATTTTCTGATGATGAATAACAATAAAGAATTTATATGTATGTTTAATTTTGGTAAATAATTAAAAATTATTATAATAATTTGAATTATTATTAATTTAATTTATTTTGTTTTGCAACATTATGTCTACACCAGGTGGAGATGGATCTAATGCATAACCTCCTTATGATTCTCATCACAATAAGGGGAAAAGGGTAGCCTCATCAAATGGAAAATCAAAAAGAGGATCTTCTCATAGCATGAGATTGGAGAAAGCTATTGAGGATAACAAAAGAAATCCTCTACCAGTGTAGTTTGATATTGGAGAGGATTATGATGCTAATCAGAGGGAGAGTGCCACTTATAAACCTATAGGGAGAAATGGCAAGTTGTTCAATAACCATTTGGCCCAGGTAGTTCGACAGGATATAAATCATTCTGTGTTGTCTTGGAAGAAGGTTTCACCTGTTGAAAAGAAAATTGTGATGAATTAGATATGTGTCAATATTTTTTTATTATTCCTTCTATTAAATAGTCCATTTTTTATGATTTAACAATATTGTTTGTTGTTCGAGTTAACTTTTCAATAATGTGCAGGACAAGTTTGTTTTTGAATCCAATGATCTCATCAATGATGCGATTGACCAGACTATGAGCAATAACTGAAGAGATTCTTGTTATCGATGGCATGTCCACTTTAGAGAAATTGGGGGCGAAGATGATCCACAAATTGCAAAGACAAAGAGGCCTCATACTTTGTCTAGACAAGACGTTTGGGAACATCTTTGTGACTATTGGGCAACAGAGGAAGCAAAAGGTAAGTAACTTTAAAAAATTAATTAAAATTACTTATTCAATTTTTATACTAATTTCCTTGAATCCTAAATTTATTTATACTAATTTTAAAATATTTTTTTTAGAAAAAGGGAAAGAGTAATTCTAAAAATAAAAAGAAAGAGAGTTTGAAAGTTGCCATGTATCTAGCTCTTTCACTGCACATCGATACAGAATGATACATAAAAATTTATTTTCTAAAATTAATATTATTATATGTAACTTATGTTGTATGTTTTCTAATATTACTTTTATAATAGATACATAAGGAGACAAAAGAAATGCCCAAGCTTATTGAACATTTCAAGGATATGCATTACAGTCAATCAATTGGGTGGATCAATGACGTTGCACAACAAAGATATGTATATTGTTGTTGTTATTGATGTTGCTGAAATTACTAATTATTGTTGTTGTTGTTGTTGCTGCTGCTACAATTAATGGGGACTATTTTCAATGGCCTGAAACTGATCAAATTTAGTGAGATTATTGCTTATTGAGCTGTTAGTTTAGTTAAGCATAAGCTCTTACCAATAACTATCATCCACGCACATATTTTGTGATAATATGCTTCTTCTGATTGGTGTGTGCTACATACTTAACTGTATGGTGTGTGCTGCATGGCACAATTACCAAAATGAGAACTATCTCATGGGCTCTTGTGTGGGCTTGTTTCTTAGTTTATTATTGCAGTATACTGGCATAAGTGACAACATAATATGGCATTTGCTCATAGTGAATTAAGTCTGCTTGGACTTACCCAAATTGCACTATTTCTGTTGGAAATATTTCTTAGTTTTTCTCAATTTCTTGTTTCTATTTTGGAGTCCAGTATAATATGAGTTCTTATTGACATGTGGGTAGATTTATATAGATAATGTCACACATATCGTGCTTGTCAACTAAAACACAAATTGACTGAATCAATTTACATATAGATCACCATCACAAAACCTTCCTCAAGCCAACCTAGCTTGCATAGGGCCTAACTACCCCTTCATTCAATAACCTAACTAAATCAATTTACAAAGACTGTAGAGAGTTGAGATACAACAAGAATAAGGAAAGAGCCGTTGAAGTTCTTAGTCGGTTTCTGATCGTTTGGAGTTAGCTCTTGACATGATCAAGTCGACTCAAGTCATGAGTCGACTCTTACTTTCTGGGGTCGACTCAAGTTTACCATGAGTCGTTCAAGCTGCTTTGGGAGTCGACTTGAGCTGAATGCCAGTTTTGCTTTCTTTTGTAAAATTGTGTGAGTCAACTCAAGTACTGTATGAGTTGACTCAAGCACTGTGGGAGTCGACTCGAGCTCGATGCTGAAAAGTTATCCTTTTGTCCTTCTATTCAAGTCGGCTCGCCCACTGTAGGAGCCGACTCGAGAGTGTGCCAAAAGTGCCAAACCATGCTAGAGTCGACTTTTTAACTATGAGAGTCGACTCTAAGTGTTGAACATGACACTTAAAGCCCGACTCAAGTCCAAACTTGATTTTTCCTTCATTGGACTTGTGATTTTAACTGATTAATGAATTAAATCTCTGAAACACTTAATCAAAATTATTAGTAATATAAAAAATATACTCATGTGGTTTTATTATTTATCAAAATCAATACATGGATCAACACTGTGCCTATTTCAAATTTTTTTGAATCATTTTATTTATAGTAGCAGTAGTAGTTGTTGTAGTTGTTGTTATTGATTTTAGAGTGTATACTATTTAATTTTGAATTGTTTTATTTGTAGTAGTTATTGTTTTTGTTATTGTTTTTTATTATAGAGTGTTTACTATTTAAATTTTGAATTGATTATTTTTGTAGGAAAAAATGCTCCAATGCCACGTTATCTACTCAAGAAGATGGCTCTGACAGTGAAAATATTACTAAGGGCGACATCGTTAATGACATTCTTGGCATACGTCCAAGCTATTGCAAAGGCTAGGGATTGATTCCTAGAATGAAGGTAGCAAAGAGACCTTGACTGAAGAATTTTGCTTCTACCTCTAGTGGGGATGCATCACATTTGACTCCAATTGTTGAATCTCTACGTGAGCAAGTTATGCATCAGGAAGAAATAATTCAGGGATTAATTGTTATACTTGCTGCTGCTGGTTTAATATTCCTATTTCTTCCTTACATGATATACCATCAAGTTCAGCATCGGTTCCAGTCAACACTATGCTGCTTTCACCACATTCATCGTTGCTTCCTTCATGTCCGCCTCCACCTTCACCACTGCCTCTGCCTCCGCGTTTACAGTAGTATGTTAATTGTAATTGATATGGAATACTAGCTTTCATTTATTAGTTATTTTGTCGTTTATCTTTTGTTGCCATTATGTAAAAATTTATATATATATGATGGATATTGTATGTAAAGAATCATATTATTTTTATTGCAGTGCAGTTTAAAAATTAAAAAAAAATGAAACAAACAAATTATATTCATATAAATATAAAATATAAAAAAATTAAAAAAATTATTTTAATATTAAATAAAATAAAATAAAAATAAACTTTTCCTAATATTTAAGACATATTTCATAGGAAAAAAAGAAAAAAAATATTTATTTATTATTTTTTCTGTGATTTAATTTTTTTCGTAGATAAAGGCTTTTAAAAAAATTTACATTACTATGTTTGCCTACGATTTTAAGGAATCTTGTAGGGAAAGATATAGATAAAAAAATATTTTTCTTGATTTTTTGCCACATTAAGAAAAATCATAGGGAGGATGTGGATAAAATATATTTTTCTTAATTTTTTCCTATGATTTTTGGGTTTCTCGTAGGGAAAGAAATCATTCAAAATTATTATTAGCCAACTTTTTCCCATAATTTTAAGAAAAATCATAGGGAGGATGTGGATAAAAAATATTTTTCTTAATTTTTTCCTATGATTTTTGGGTTTCTCGTAGGGAAAGATATCATTCAAAATTTTTATTAGCCATCTTTTCCCTATGATTTTAAGAAATATAGTATGGAAAGATGTGGATAAAAAATTTTTTTTTTTAATTTTTTGGGGTTTCTTGTAGGGAAAGAAATCATTCAAAATTATTATTAGCCAACTTGTTTTCAAACGAAAGAAAAATTGTAGGGAAAGATGTGGATAAACTCAAGGGGTTTCTGGTAGGGAAAGAGATCATTCAAAATTATTAAGCCAACATTTTTCTTATGATTTTAAGAAAAATCATAGGGAATGATGTAGATTAAAAAAATTTTTTTAATTTTTTCCTATGATTTTTTATTTTATGATTTTAAGGCAAAAGTTTTTAAAATTTTAATTTTAATTTTAAATTCTGGTCACTCTTTTCTTATGAAATATGGGCTTTACCTATGAAAAAAAATCGTAGAGAAAAGGTTTGCTCTTTGCTTACGATTTTATGAAAGTCGTAGGCAAAGGCTTTCTCGACGCACTTTTGCCAACGATTTTTCTTAACTTTTGCCGATGAAAAAAATCATAAGGAAAGGCTTTTCCTACGATTTTTTTATCTTTCCTTACGAAAGTAAAAGTTGAATTTTTTTTAGTGACAGCCCAACCCCTTCCTATTGGGTTGTATTTAAGTTAAAGATCTTTTAGTTAGGATTGGGTATGGGTTAAAAATTATTCATTAGAAATCTAGCACAGTAAATTTACACAGCCATTTCGTTACTTCTCAAATATAATGGATGAATCAATGGCATTGCAATTATCTCAATGTTTACATCCTCTCACGAGCCAGTGAACATATAAAATGGGCAAATGTCATTCGTATGTAATCAACCATCGTCTCTTTTCTTTCTAACGTCTGTTTCTTCGCTTTGTAGTGCTTAGCTAAACCTCCAAGACCTCATTATGGAGGTGGACTGATATACAATTCAGAATTTAATAAGAGCCTAGGAGGATGGGTATCATTCGATCATGGAAAAACCTTTTTTACTTTTCATGCTTTCAATTTGCTCCTGCAGCAGCAATATCATGAAAAGGATTTTAGAAAATTTTCTGAACTAATTTTTTACTTTCTTGTGGCTGAATAAAATAATGAACTTTTGATAAAAACCATGAAGCCCGTCTAACTTGCTCTACACCATTCCCTAAAGGGAATTTGACTACATATCAATTTAATAAACAAAAGCATGGTCATAGATCTGGCCGTGGACATGGACGTGATCGAGGACATTTTGTTTACTGTGATGGTCATGTTAAAACTCCTTCTCACCATCTGAAGTGGAAAAAAATGAGAAGAAAATTGAAAAAGGCAAAGAAGACTTTAAGTAAAAATTTGATGGAAAACTCATGCTATCGTTGTGGAATGAAGGGTCATTGGTCACATACCTGTCGTATGCCAAAACACCTTATTGAACTTTATCAGGAGTCATTGAAAAAGAATAAAAAAAGATGAAAATAAATTTTATTTCTGAATGTGGCCCTTCTAATACTGATTTTATGATCTGGATGTTGCTGACTTCTTTATCCAACCAGAAGAAAATAATGCTTATATAATTGATAGCATGAATGTATAAGGTTGATTTTAAGAATGCCTATGTTATCAAATAATACCATGCAATAAAATGATGTCTTATTATACATATGTTTGTTTTAAAGAAACTGATGCAATGATGAATTATGACTTTTAGTTTTTATGCCTTCATATACCTTGTATTCTAATTTATATTTCACTATATGTCATTTTTTCCATGAAGAAAATGGAATTATTTTGAGTAGGATCTTTTATCGATAACAACAATTTATGCCTCGTAGACAGTGTTACAATGCACACTATACTTAAAGAAATGAAATACTTTTCCTACTTAAGAATGTAGGCAACAAATGTCAATACAATTTGTTGTAGTGCAAAATTGGTTGAAGGCTCTGGAAGAGCCCATATCATTTTGCCTGAGGAACAAAATTTATAATTGATGATGCCTTATATTCTAAAAAGTCTCAAAGAAATTTATTGAGTTATAAAGATATTCGCAGAAATGAATATCACATTGAGACAACTAATGAAGGCAATATTGAGTATTTGTGCATTACAAGTATGATCTCCGGCAAGAAATTTGTATTAAAAAAATTGCCGATATTTTCCTCTAATTTATACTACACAAATATAAGCATAGTTGAAGCATATGCTATAGTAAACCAAAGGTTTACTAATCAAAATAATTTTATAATTTGGCATAACCGGTTGGGTCATCTTGGTTCAATTATGATGCGAAGAATTATATAGAATTCATGTGGACATTCATTGAAGAATCAAAAAATATTATGACCAAATGAATTCTCATGTGCTGCTTGCTCTTAAGGAAAAATAATTATTAAGCCATCATCGGCTAAAATTAAGACTGAATCTCTTTTATTTCTAGAATGCATACATGGTGATATTTGTGGGCCTATTCACCCACCAAGTGGACCATTTAGATATTTCATGGTTTTAATTGATGCTTTAACTAGATGGTCATATGTATGCTTATTATTGACTCGTAACCTGGTGTTTGCGAGACTACTAGCGCAATTAATTCGACTACGCGCTCATTTTTTTCAGATAATCCTATTAAGACAATATGCCTTGACAATGCTGGTGAATTTACTGTTCAAGCATTCAATGATTATTGTACTGCTATTAGAATCATTGTTGAACATCCTGTAGCATATGTTCATACTCAAAATAGTCTTGAAGAATTGTTTATCAAACGGATCTAACTGATCGCAACACCATTACTTATGAGAGCAAAACTTCTTTATCTACATAAAGATATGCTATTCTACATACAGCAGCACTTATATGCATCAGGCCAACGAATTATCATGGATTCTTTCCATTATAATTGGTTTATTGTTAGGAACCAAATATTTCTTATCTAAGAATTTTTGGATGTGCTATTTATGTTCTAATTGCTCCACCACAACGCACTAAGATGGGACCTCAAAGAAAGTTAATGATATATGTTGGGTATGAATCTTTATTTATAATTAAATATCTTGAACTATCTATAGGAGATTTATTTACGACATTTTGCCGATTATCATTTTGATGAGTCTATTTTTTCAACATTAGAGAGAGAAAATAAGCAGCTGATCAAAGAAATTAGTTGGAATGAATTATCGTTGTCTCATCTCGATCCTCATATAAAACAACATGAACATGAAGTTCAGAAGATAATTCACATGCAAAAATTAGCAAATCAACTGTCAAACGCATTTAATGGCCTTAAAAGAGTGACAAAGTCACATATACCAGCTACAAATGCTTCAATCAGAATTATTATCCTTGAAGGATAACCTACCACTGCTAACGAGATAAAGGGACAAGTAAAGTGTGGTAGACTAGTTGGTTCCAAAGATAAAAACCCTTGCAAAAGAAAAGGAGCAAAGCATTTAGATGACCAGATTGAAGATATTGTGACTCGAGAAAAGATTTTCAGTATAATAACAAAAGTAATCGAGACTCCAGATGAGCCTATTCTAAAAGAGAATAAGGTACCTAAAATTAAAGAAAATAAAGAGATCTCTATCAATTATGTTATGACTGGAGAAAGATGAAACTGATATAAGATGATCGTCGATGATAAGTTTGCATATTATGTTACACAAAATATTAAAAATAAAAATGAGGATCATGAACCAATGTCTATGAAAAAATGTAGACAACAATAAGATTGGCCAATATGGAAGGATGCAATTGATTCTAAATTAAAATCGCTAGCAAAACATAAAATTTTTGAATCGGTTGTCCAAACACCTACTGGTGTAAAACCTATAGGATATAAATGGGTATTCATGCAAAATTAAAATAAGGATAATAAAATTATGAGATATAAAGCACGACTAGTTGCCCAAAGATTCTCACAAAGATTCGGTATTGATTATAAAGAGACGTATTCTCTTGTGATGGATGCAATAACTTTTCGGTATTCGATTAGTTTGCCAGTGTATGAAAAACTTGAATTGTGTCTTATGGATATAGTAATAGCCTATCATATGGCTCACTTGACAATGATATCTATATAAAAATTTTAGAAGGATTACAATTGCCTGAAAAGTCTAACTCTAATTCGAGAGAACTTTATTTGATAAAATTGCAGAAGTCTCTCTATGGGTTAAAATAAGCATAGCGTATGTAGTATAATCATTTGACTGAATACCTGTTCAAATAAGGCTATAACAATGATCTCATATGTCCTTGCATCTTTATAAAGAGATCTGGATCATAATTTGTGATCATTGCAGTATATGTTAATGATTTGAATATAATTGGAACTCCTGAAGAGCTTCAAAAGGTAACAAATTGCCTAAAAAAGGAATTTAAAATGAAAGATCTTGGAAGAACAAAATTTTGTTTTGGCCTGCAGTTCGATACTTAAAAAGTTTTATATGGATAAAGCACACCCATTGAGTACTCTGAGTCTGATGGTCATAAGATTACTTGAAATTGATAAAGATCCTTTCCGACCTAAGAAAGATGATGAAAAATTACTTGGTCCTGAAGTACCATATCTTAGCGCAATAGGTGCATTAATGTATCTTGTGACTCATACTTGATCTGATATATCTTTTTTAGTAAACTTGTTAGGAAGATATAGTTCTTTGCCTACAAGGAGGCATTGGACAGGTATTAAGCACATATTCCGATACCTCGGAGGTACAATGGATATGATTTGTATTATTCAAATTTGTCCAAATCCAAGTTAGTAAGTTTTGCTGATGCAGGATATTTGTTTGATCCTCATAATGGTCTATCACAAACGGATTATGTCTTTACATACGGTGGCACTGCTATTTTATGGTGTTCTACAAAGCAAACAATTATGGCTACATCATCTAACCATGCCAAAATTTTAGCAATTCATGAAACATGCTAAGAATGTATATGACTTAGATTGGTAATCCAATATATTTAGAATACATATGGATTATCCTCTCAAAAAGGTACCAACTATTTTGTATGAGGATAATATAGCTTGCATAGCTCAACTGAAAGAAGGGTATATTAAAAGTGATAACAAACATATATCTTTAAAGTACTTTTTTACTCATGACCTTCAGAAGAGCGGTGCTATTAATATTCGACAAGTTCAATCCAGCGATAATCTCGCTGATTTATTTATAAAAGCACTATCTACAAAGATATTTGAAGAGTTAGGCCAAAAAATTGGACTACGATGACTTAAGGATCTCGAATGATAATTTTAAGGGAAGTATATCAAGAGATGCAGTCAAAAGGTGGAGCAAAATAGTATACTCTTTTTCTTAGCTATGGTTTTGTCCCATCTGATTTTTTTGGTAAGATTTTTAATGAGGCAATATCCCCTATCAATAATAAAAAAATGAATAATATACTCATTTCCTTTCACTAAGATTTTTTCATGGGTTTTTACCTAATAAAGTTTTAATGAGGTACATGCTTGGTCAAATAAATGGACATCCAAGGGAGAGTGTTATAATACTACCAATAACATGGATGTCCATTGGTATTCCAAGAGGAGGTTATGTCTATTGGCATTATTAAATTCTTATTAACGTTGATGAATGTAACATCTTTTTCTATGCCTATAAATAGATGGCATGGAGTTGTATTTGAGATACAATAAGAGAAAATATATTCCAATACTTTCTTAATATCTTTGTTCTATTGTTACTCTTTAATTATATAATAGTGATGTATTGTACCATAGAAAATGACCAATGCAATTAAATTCTTTTTTTATTTTTTTTAAATGAATGTAGTTAAAAACAAGTTTATCTCTAGTGGTATAAATGTGTCCATAAACAAAACGCTCCTGCCCCGGCACAACCACGATTTGGTGTATTAGCTCTTCGCATGCATGGGCTCATGCGAACAAATTGACTTGCGTTGAAGGCATGGCCATGAAAATGACGTGTATTAGCTAAATGATAAGGTCAATTATTATACCTAAATGTACACGTGCCTCTATTTTACGGCACGACCCATGCCTTATTCTAGCAAATTCTTATATTGCATTTAGTAACAGAGAATCTGGATACCTTGTAATTTAAAATGGATTCACTAGATAACTATATTTGATATATATTTTTAATAATAATCTATTTTATAATGATAATTTGGATTACTTCTCATGGGAATTCAAATTATCTTATATAATTATCTACATTATTGAAAATATTGTAATCTAATAAACTTTTTTTTGCCCCTTTTTCTTTCATGAAAACAAAATTATCCTTTCTCTTTAGTAAAAACAAAATTATCATTTTCAAATCCTCCTCTTCTTTGGCTACTTCAGCCAGCGAACTGGACTGCTCGTCCACATGGAGGACTCACACCTCACCCGAATCCAATCCAACGCCGGCGGCGATGCTGTGTATTGGGAGACCACCATCAACTCCTTCCTTGATGACTACCACCCGGTCGAGAGCATAGCCCATGCATTCGGAGCGATCGGTGGTCACCCTCTTTCGGTTCGGTGAAATGGCCATAAGCCACACCAAGACAAGGATGGAGGAGGCTTGGACGATCGAGGAGGTGCCCTTCAATGTCCCTGGCCTATCCATAGACTGCTTCATTCCTCCGACCGACGTAAGGTGCGACTCCATCGGTGAAACCTGCGAGCTGGCCGGAGGCGAGAGGGTGAAGACCGGCATGGTCCACCGGGCGAGGGTGGTGGCGGTGGAGGAGTCTAATGATGCCGGCGAAAAATCGTTTGGAGGGTCGAAGTCTAGTGTTTGGGAGAAGTGAATTGAATTGTTCATACTAGTAGGCCTTATTCTAATTGAAACTGACTCACCATCAAACGTAGGTTGGTAAACACTGATTTGAGGTACTCTGGAGTTTTTGGGAATGGGCTTGTCCTTTGTAAATAGGAGCATAATTGTTCATAGGTCTCTTACTTGTCACAGGGTCCTTGGTCAATATTGTTAAAAATAATGGTTGTTAGTTTGTTAGAGTTAGTTTTTTAAATAATGAGCCTATCTTTTTATGATTTGATAGGATAGCCTATATTAAGATCTAAGAGGATTATCTTGCCCCAAATAATCTGAGTTGGAAACAATCCCAACAAAAGAAACGGTGCCCTTCCTCCTCGCGTTGCCGAGACTAGGACGTCTCTCTTCCAAAGCAGCAGCAAAAAAAAAAAAAAAAGGATATCAGTGACGTTGTGCTTGAAGCAGCCGTGTGGTTGACCGCCTAGGAGATTGACTTCCCTTGGCGTTAAAGAATAGCCAAGTTTCAAGACTCCTTGGCGTTAGAGAACAGCCTCCAATACACAACAAAAATTGGTGCAGAAGAAAAAGAAGAAGGCAACGATTCTGCAGCTGATCAAAGACGTGCTCCCGCAGTCTTCTTTCATTTTTTCCAAGGCCACTTGATGAGCTCTTCATGGACTCAGCCGAAAGCAACAAAACGCGACGGCCTTCACGGAAAGACTTGTCTCAAGAAGCCAGGGATCTTCCTTCCCC
This sequence comes from Calamus simplicifolius, assembly GCA_900491605.1. Classification (NCBI taxonomy): domain Eukaryota; kingdom Viridiplantae; phylum Streptophyta; class Magnoliopsida; order Arecales; family Arecaceae; genus Calamus; species Calamus simplicifolius. Next base: position 805,727 of record UESW01004012.1, read on the forward strand.
AAAGGCAATCTCCAAAACAACAACAAGGTTTGACTGCCCCTTTGACTTCCCATCAATTGTTTCTTTAGTATCAGTTTTCCAAAGAAACTGTTGGCATTAGCGAACAACTGCATATCACAAGCTTCTTTTAGGCGGGTAAAAAAAAAAAGAGGGCCACGATTTTGCAGCCATGTTTGGAAGTTTTCTTTCTTGCCGCTACCCGTTAGAATTTTTTCTTGTTCTTGAAGCAAGAAGGAAAGCCCTTTGGTAGGTGGATGTTAAGGCCAAAGATCTGTTGCCGATTCATTAAGAAAAAATTGCTACAAAACAAATTCATGGCAACTCCCAACAATATTGGTATGAATATCCACCAACCTTCTATCCCTATTTTTGATAGAGAAAATTATCATTATTGGAGCATCAAGATGAAAACCCTTTTTATTTCATAAGAAGTATGGGATCTAGTTGAGAACGGGTACGAAGACCCAGTTAATCCAACAAATAATCAGAAAGAGCAACTGAAGGACTACAAAAAGAAGGATACCAAAACTTTGTTCTTTATCCAACAAGCTGTATCTGAGAAATTTTTTTTCAGAATTATTAGAGCCACCAAATCAAAGGAGGCATGGGATATCTTGCAGGAGGAATTTCAAGGCAACATAAAGGTAAGAGCTATCAAACTTCAAAGTCTAAGAAGAGAGTTAGATAATTTGAGAATGCAAAAAATGAAAAATTGAAGGATTACTTCTCCAAAATCACGAGACTATTAATCAAATGAAGAGCTATGGTGAAACCATCACCGAGCGAAGAATATGTGAAAAAATCTGGGCTAGTTTATCTCCAAAATTTAATACAATAGTTGCAATTGTTGAAGAATCTAAAGATCTTTCTGAATTAAGTGTTCATGAATTAATGGGATCTCTTGAAGCTCATGAGCAAAGATTGTTTAGGCAAAAAGAATCATCAATTGAAAGTGCCTTTCAATCTAAACTCAAAGTGGTTGATAAAAATTCTCAAAAAGAATCATCGAGTCATGCTCCAGTCAAAAGAGAGTCATTCAGAGGTGAAAACCAGAGTAGAGGAAGAGGAAGAAATATGAAAGGAAGAGGTAGAGAAATACAAAGAAATAATTTTTTAAAAAGGCAATATGATGAGAGCACTCAACAAAGGTGCAACATATGTAAAAGGTCTTCTCATGCTAAAAAAGATTGCTGGTTTAGGGGCAAACCCAATGTTATAATTGCAAAAAGTTTGGACATGTTCAAAAAGATTGCAGATACAAAGCAAGTGAGCAAACTTCACATAAGAAAATGAAGGTCAGCAAAGCACACTATATGCATATCAAATTGCAGAAGAGCAAAGTAATAATATGTGGTATCTTGACAGTGGTTGCAGTAATTACATGACTCGTGACAAGTCTATTTTTGTGAACATTGACAGTTCTTCAATTTCACAAGTGAAGATGGGAAATGGTGCATTAGTCCAAGCAAGAGGCAAAGGCACAATTGAAATCAATACCAAGAAAGGAAGAAAATTTATTCATGATGTTTTACTTGTTCTAGATTTGAAGTAAAATCTTTTGAGTGTTGGACAATTGATTGAGCATGGGCATATGGTTCACTTTGAAGATAATGTTTGCAAGTTATATGACAGAGGGATGAAAAAGTAACTTATGGTAAATATCAAGATGGAGAAAAATATAAGTTTTCCTCTTATTTTGCATTATGCAAAGGATGCTGCATGGAAGATGGAGGTAAATGATGAGTCATGGTTATGGCACAAAAGGTTTGGGCACTTAAATTTTCAAAGCTTGAGAAGTCTACATCAAAAGAATATGGTGTATGGTCTACCAGCAATACATGACAAGGAAGAACCTTGTGAAGGATGTGCACTTGAAAAATAACATAGAGAGGCATTTCCAAAAGAGCATGTATGGAGAGCCAAAGCACCATTGGAGCTTATTCATACTGACATATGTGGGCCTATGAAAACTCCTTCTCATGCAAGTAACATCTACTTTATTATTTTTATTGATGACTATTCAAGGATGATATGGGTATATTTTATGAGACATAAATCAGAAGCATTTCTTATCTTTAAGAAGTTTAAAAATTATGTGGAAAGATAAAGTGGGCATTATATCAAGGTGCTGAGAAGTGATAGAGGTGGTGAATACAATTCAAATGAATTTGAGAAATTTTATGAAGATGATGGTATACAAAGACAATTGACTGTTAGCTATACACTAGAGCAAAATGGTGTTGCAGAAAGAAAGAATCGTACTATTGTTGAGATGTCTAGATCTATGCTTAAAGACAAAGGCCTTCCAAATTCTTATTGGGCAGAAGCAGTAAATACAGCAGTTTATCTGATGAATAGATGTCCAAGAAAAGCTCTTCAAAATATGACACCATTTGAAGCCTGGTATGGTAGAAAGCCTTCAGTGAAGCATTTCAAAATCTTTGGATGTGTATGCTATACACATATTCCAAAGGAAAGGAGACATAAACTTGATGAAGTAAGTGAAAAATGTATCTTTGTTGGATACAGTTCTAAATCAAAAGGTTACAGACTTTTCAGCTTGAAGCAAAATCAAGTGATCATAAGAAGAGATGTTATTTTCAATGAAAAAGTTGCTTGGGATTGGAAGCAAAAGAAAGTTGAAAAAAATATTATTTCTCTAGATGAAGAAATTCATGATGCTCAAAATGAAGAAAATAAGGTTGAAGGTTCACCACAAACTACTTCAAGTTCAAGTCCATCTTCAAGTTCTACTCCTATAAAAATGAGAAGGTTAAGTGACATTTATGCTTCTGGTAATTTCTGCATGATTGAGCCTGAATCTTACGAAAATGCTATGCATGAAGAAGTGTGGAACAAGGCAATGCAAGAAGAAATCAATATGATTGAGAAGAACAAAACTTGAGAATTAGTGAAGAAACCAAGTGATAAGGAAGTAATTGGCTTGAAGTGGATCTACAAAACAAAACACAATCCAGATGGCACCATTTAAAGACACAAAGCAAGATTAGTAGCAAAGGGATACTCTCAATTACCTGGTATTGATTATCAAGAAACTTTTGCACCTATTGCTAGATATGATACAATTAGAACTCTTATTTCTATAGCAGCTAATAAAAGTTGGAAACTACATCAACTAGATGTAAAGTCTGCATTCTTGAATGGAGTATTAGAAGAAGAAATTTATGTTGAACAACCTCAAGGCTTCATCATCAAAAGTCAAGAAAACAAGGTATACAAGTTAAAGAAAGCATTATATGGGCTGAAGCAAGCACCCAGAGCATGGTACTCTCAAATTGACACATACTTCAATGAAAAAGGTTTTCTAAAAAGTTCAAGTGAACCAACACTTTATGTGAAGAAGCAAGGTAATGATATTCTCATTGTCTCTCTTTATGTTGATGATTTAATTATTACTGGTAACAATGAGAATATGATCTTGACTTTCAAAAATGATATGATGAGAAGATATGAAATGAATGATATGAGTTTGCTTTATTATTTTTTGGGAATTGAAATAAGTCAAAGAAAAGATGGTATATTTATCAGTCAAAAGAAGTATGTAGAAGGCATTCTCAAGAAATTCAATATGGAAAATTGCAATAGTATGAAAACACCTTTTGTGGTAAATGATAAGTTGATGAAAGAAGATGAAGGTGGTGAAGCAAATGCACAATTATACAGAAGCATTATTGGAAGCTTATTATATCTAACAATTACAAGGTCAGACATAATGTTTGCATCAAGTTTACTTTCCAGATTTATGCTAAAGCCAAGTAATATTCACTTTAGATAAGCAAAAAGAGTCTTGAGATACATCAAAGGTGCTAAAGATTATGGGATCATATATGAAAGAAACAAAAATGATATGATGAAATTAGTTGGATTTTGTGATAGTGATTGGGCTGGAAGTATTGATGACATGAAAAGCACATCAGGATATGCATTCTTTTATGGATCAGGTATCATATCTTGGGCATCCAAGAAGCAAGATACAGTGGCATTATCTTCTTCTGAAGCAGAATATGTTTCAACAACTTTGGCAGCTCAACAAATAATTTGGTTGAGAAGAATACTTGAAGATATGGGTGAAAAGCAAGAAGAAGCTACTACTCTGCTATGTGACAACAAATCTACTATTTCTATGACAAAGAATCCTATATATGACAGCCACACCAAGCATATCAAAATCAAGTACCATTTCATTAGAGATGTGGTAGAAGAAAAAAAATTGAAGTCAAGTATGTGAAGACTGAAGACCAAATTGCAGACATCTTCACCAAGGCACTACCCAAGAAGAAATTCATTCACTTTAGAGATCTCATGGGTATCTAAGAACAACCATTAAAGGGGAGTGTTAAAGATAATGGTTGTTAGTTTGTTAGAGTTAGTTTTTTAAATAATGAGCCTATCTTTTTATGATTTGATAGGATAGCCTTAGATGGATAAGATCATAAGAGGATTATGCTTATCCGTAGAAACAAGAAACAATATTTATATGGTGATGTGCTTAATGAAACGAAATAGAAAAATTTTATTCTTGAGTGAAAACCCTTCTTCGACCTTGATTCCTCTTCCCAAAATAATCTGAGTTGAAAACAATCCCAACAAATATTTATACTCTGAATGCAGAATTCAAGGTAGATGGATTGGTTAGAAGTATCACTGATTCACTTCTGTGGGATAGTGTGGAGTGATTTCTTCCTTCAATGCCCAGAGAAGTTTGTTTTGCTAGTGATTTGGATCTCCTTGCCGGTGATGATGGCAACCCTACCGACCGGCCATCATTGCAGCTCAGATGGCCTTCGAAATCAAGTCTTAATGTGTGTTTGCTTGTTCTTTGTTATCACAGCTTTCCTTAATATTGCGATAAGCTAGTTTTGGAAGTGGAAGGTTGTCACCCTTCCTTGCCTACGCTGTAGTTGGAGTGGCTAGTTTACTGAAAGTGGAGTTGATTCTCCTACAGGGGGTTCACAGCATACAGATCAGTCATATCTTCAGGAAAGCCAACTCAGCGGCTGACTGGATCGCCGCTAGAGTGGCTGATCATTCTGGATTCTGGTGCTGAAGCCCGGTATTCGTGTCCTCCTAGTTTGAACTTACTTTTATATTCTAATAGTGTGGGATTGAGTCACCCTAGAGTGGTGTGATTCCCGTTTGTACCCAAAAAAAAAAAAAAGTGGAGTTGATGTAAAATTTATCAATTAGATATTGAATGCTTACATGTATCTCTTTTCCTTTCTTTACGGTCTTAGTTGAACTATATATTTCAAACTTTCTTCCTCTTGTTAGTAATTTTTATTATACATGCTACATATTTAGATCATATCTCTTTTATTTTGTTATACATAGAGAGAGCGATTTTTTTAATTTAAGACTCATCAAATTTAGGTGTTGTCATTTATAGTTGTTATTTATAAATGCAAGTTTTTTCAAACCAAATATATAATAGTATATAAATTTTTAATAGATTTAATTTAGAAATATTTTGAAATTTTGATGTTATATGACTGATAATCTATTTATTATACCAAACACAATAATCAATATTACTGTAATATTATCTGTATATAACAAATACAGTAATCAACATTACTAGCAATCTAACACAGTAATCCATATTACCATTAAGGATTGTCTAGTGATGCACCAATAGGATATTCTTTACATGCGCATTAGTTGGATAGAGGGCACAACAATTATTGAAAATCTTTCATAAATAGTAATAATAATAAATTGAGATAATAAAATTTTTAAAAAATAAAAAATATGTTAGATACCTTTTAAAGAGTAATTTTTGTTTTTTCATATATGTTCTAGGCAGATTATTCTAGAGATATAATGATTTACTCAATCTAATCCTCTTTTCATGGGCACAAAAGTACAATCTATATAATAACTTCTTTGATGCCTCAAAACTCAAAAATAAAATAAAATAAATTAAATTAAATTAAGAGCACTGAAATTAAGAAAAATAATGATAATGGAGAAAAGTTATTGTTTAAAGCTTATATCTAAAGCCTACTTATATGCTTGGTCGAGCTATCATATTGTACTAAAAGGATAGAAAATCATACGCTGTATAATTTCTTTTCAAGTGAAGGCTGCGTGATGCTTTCATGCGATTTTTAATTCTATGCAATTTTTTTTTTTTGCTTTTTTTTGTTTTAAATGTTTCCCATCGTGTATTTATGTGGTTGCCTTTTATAACATTTCCATCATCTTGGTCCAAGATTTTAAGACTTTTATAAAATTAGTTTTTTATTCAAACATATCAAAGTGGAACGATTTAAAAATATCGTTTCTCATCTATAAATATATACTAAATCCATTTTATTTCCATGAAGGAGGCCAACAAGATTGCCTCCTATATATGAATTTGTAGCACAATAATTGACCGTTAAAAAGTTTATTAGGACTATCCAAAAATAAAAAGTCTGTGCGACATTAATTGTTCGCGTAAAGAAACAAGCATAAACGGAATAGTTGCAAAAAAGGTTAGATTAAAACTTGGCAACTTCTATTTGAAAATTTTATGCATATCCATAAGATAATCAATGGAAATAAATATGGAAATTAATAAAATCAAAACTTGGCAACTTCTTAAGTTAATAATAATGTTCCAAAAAAAAGTTTGATACTAATCAATGGAAAAAAAAGTTAACAATAAATATGGTTAGGATGCAACTTGGGCCGGGTTCAACCCCCGCCAAACCCGATTTACAGCAGTATTTAAACTTATGTTTGCCCAACCCGAACCCAAAGACCCGGATTTAACCCGGCCCGATTTGCAATTGACCCGGGTTAAGGTTGACCGCAACCCGAATCCGAGATAACCGGAACTCGAGGATCCAAACGGGGAAAGTTTATCGGCATCAGAATTTTGAGGGCATTGAAGGCGCGATCGAACGAGATGGCCAACTTGAGAACGAGGAGGACAAGGCCGTCGGTTGTAGGTGAGAAAAAGGGTAAACATAAAGGCGGACCACCCGCACATTTCGTTTTCCTTCCTGCCTCCTCCTCTTCTTTGTTTACAGCACCTCCTCCTCTTCTTTGTTTCAGGTAAGATTTTTTTTTAATACAATGTTAAAGCCCCGAGTCCAGCTTATGCGTTCGGCAAGGGATTTTGTTTTTCCGTCTTTGGAATCCATAATTCGATGTTTATTTACTTTAAAAAAAGTATTTTATTTTATTTTTTCTCATCAACCCAAATTCCAACCCGAAACACAATCCGAACCCGATTTTTAAAAATAGGGTTAGGGTTGAGGTTTTTCAAATAGGGTTAGGGTTAGGATTATGGTTAGGATTGATATTTTACAAATAGGATTAGGGTTAGGATTGAGGGAAACCGAGTTTCATGAACCCAAGTTGCACCCCTAAATATGGTTCAGGGTACGTACGTACTTAATTCTGCCTTACTTCCGATTGTCTTCTCTCATTGCCTTGTCCTTCATCAAGTTCTATTTTTCTTCTGATTATTTTCCTCACTTTTCTCCTTGTTGATCATTGGTGGATTGCTTAAGTGTTAGAAGGATGAAGGATCTAGGAGGGAAATTAGTCTGTCTATTGTTTAGTATTTCCATATTTCAAGGCATGTCTTAATTAGCATTGATTAAAGGTTTTTTAAGGAAAATTTTAGTGGTATGTTCATAATAGTTATTTTTCTAAAATCATGAGAAAAAATATCAAAAGTGAATTAGATGTATATATACCAAGGTTTGGGTGGTCGTCATCACCTTAATTAGCAGTCCAATAGATTGAGTGGTTTCTGCTAATATGGATAGGTTGAGCATTTCCTTTTTCTCAAAAGAAGAAAAAAAAACTTTGAGGTATATATATATATATATATATATATGCATCTGCTAGTTAACTTAGTAGCTGATATTACTAGAAAAGTGTGATTTACCGAGTGATTTTACTAAGGAAAAAAATTTCTCATAATTTTGAGGGATTTTTTGATAAAAAATATAAACTATAAAATTTTTTGACAAAAAATATTTTCTCACAAAATCCGTAGCAAAATTAATTTTGTGAGAGATTTTTCAAGGGATATTTTTAACATAAATGGGTTCTTTGTAAAAAAATTCTGATAAAAAAAATTCGTTGGAAAATCCCTTGCAAATTAATTTTGCGAGGTATTTGTTTTTCATTAATGAGTTATTAAAAAAATTGATGAAAAAAATCCCTCGAAAAATCTCTTGCAAAATTAATTTTTGAGGAATTTTGCGAAGGAACTTTTGATGATTTTGCGAGGGATTTTCAGAGGGATATTTCTATAATAAATTGCTTATTTGTAAAAAAAATCCCTTGCAAAATACTTTGAAAATTAATTTTGCAAGGAATTTTTCGAGGGATTTGTTTTTCATTAATGACTTATTAATAAAATTTTTTGATAAAAAAATCCTTCAAAAAATTTATTTAACAGGATTGTAGCAATTAAAAAAATGCTAGATGATTGGAGAAAAAGTATATTAATACCTATATACAAAAATAAAGGAAATATTTAAAATTATGCAAATTATAGAGGGATTGAACTGATGAGTCATACAATAAAATTATGGAGGAGAGTAATAGAAAATTGAATAAGAGCTAAAACTTTGGTATTAAATAATCAATTTGGTTCTATGCATGAAAGATTGACCATGAAAGCTATTTATTTATTAAGAAGATTGATGAAGAGGTATAAAGAAAAGAAAAAAAAAAGGCTTTCATATAGTCTTTATTAATTTAGAGAAAGCATATGATAAAGTATCTAGAAAAATAATATGGTGGATTTTAGAAAAAAAAAGAAGTTATCAAAAGGTACATAAAATTGATAAAAGATATGTATAATAAAGCAATAACTATTGTTAAAACAACAATAGGAGACGCTAATGAGTTTTCAATTACGGTAGGTTTACATTAAGGATTTGCCTTAAGTCCATATTTTTTTGTATTAGTTATGGAAGAATTAATTAAACATATTCAAAATAATATCCTATAGTGTATATTATTTGTAGAAGATATAGTATTGATTGATTAAACTAAATTTAGAGTAAATGCTAAGCTAGAAATTTGAAGAGAGGCTTTAGAATCTAAAGGTTTTAAGATTAGTAGAACTAAAACTGAATACATAAAATATAATTTTAGTGTAAGCAGAAATACAAATGAAGAAACAGTGAAGATTGCAAGTTAAGAGATATCAAATAGTAAAAAAATTAGGTATTTAAGATCAATTATCCAGCAAGAAGGTAAAATTGGTTAAGATGTGAATCATAGAGTTAAAGCAGGATGAATTAAGTAGAGGGGTGCTTCGAGAGTATTGTATAATCGGCACATCCCATTAAAATTAAAAGAAAAATTTTATAAAATCGCTATTAGGCTAGCTATGCTATATTGAATAGTGTTGGGCAAAACTAAAATAATATATGAATAAATTAAGTGTAGTAGAAATGCACATGTTAATATGGATATGTGATAAAACTTTAAAAGATATAATTAGAAATAAACATATAAGAGAAATGATAGGAGTAGCTCCAATTAAAGATAAAATGAGAGAAAATCGATTACGGTGTTTTAGATATATACATCGAAGACCTTTAAATGCTCCCATTAGAGAGAATAATATTTTAACAATCCATAGCATATTATTACTTCACATGCATAACAAAATGGCTTAGATGATTTGAGTTGAGTTGAGTATGCATAGCAAAACGGCTTGACTTGCTCGTTGTATGCATGTTTGTGAAGATGACGTGTTTTTAACTAAAGAGTTCAGCTAAGTTGCATTTATAAAGTTTTTTTAAAACAACTCGCCTCCAATCCTACCATTCAAAGCCTTGTTTAGAGACTTTAGGCGCTTCTGTGACTCCCTTGTATCTTTGGATTTCTAGTAGATTACAGCACCATTAACATGCCTCCGTGGCAAAAGCCCTTGAATAAATGATGAACTCTATTTTTATTTTTCACAGGTGCCTTGTTTTCACCTACACGCGGTGCGAACCACACCTCATACCCGTTAAATTCTTGGATCCCTTATTTACTAATGCGAGGGACACGCATGAATAAGATTTTTTATTTTTTTGCCTGGTATGCAAGCCTTTGAAGATATCACATCGATTCCACCTCAACAAAGTCGCATCCAAAACTGGAAACTTTTTATTTGCATCCTATGCAGGCATTGCTACTTGCCATATGGTGATAATTTCGTGTCTCCAAAATACGTTGGCCAAAAAGGCACACGCGTCTATAAGTTTGGAGCTCGAGTCTGCCTTCCTTTCTACTGGATTCTCTCATCGCCTCGTTCTTCATCAAGTTTCTTTTTCTACAGATTATTTTCTTCACTTTTCATTCGTGAATCACTTCCAGTGCATGAAAGATGAAGGATTCAGGAAGGAAATTAATCCTCATATTGTTATGTATTGTCATCTTTCAAGGTACATCCTCGCTTTTGAATGAAGTTTTTTTGTAGGGAAAATTTTAATAATAAGTTTATCATAGTTATTATATAAATTCATAAGAGGGAAAAAAACAAAGAAAGGTGAATTAGAGGTGGATACTTAATTCCAGATGATGGATGGTTGCTATCACCGGATTAGACTAGATTGAGTGGTTTTTGCTAATATGTATGGAGGCATATATAGATTTTTTGTTAAAAAAAAAATCTGATGAATATATGTGTGTGCTCTATTTAACTTGGTAGCTCATTGTTGCTAAGACCACCTAATGTATACAAAAGTTTCGTCAAACAAATCTGATGGTCTGATTCGTGATGTTAGGAGATGTTGATTTGAGTGGTGTTAAGTGGGCTCGTGAAGATTGGAAAAGTATATGGTATTTGGGTCAATTTGTTTTAAGATTTCTGTACTTCATTCTCATAATCTTAATGAACTAGACAAACAATCTAGAGCATCTTTCTTGCATAATAAAATAAAAAGATTACCTTAAATATCAGATAAAAATCACAACCCCCGTGTCAAAAAAATTTTCCTTTGGAAAGCTCGAGTTGAGAACTTTTCTTGAATTATAAAAGAAAAGTTGAAATTAGAAATGTGTGTCTAACATTTTGCTAGGATTTTTCATGTATGAGATTAAAGTAAATTACTAACATACTCCTGCCTTTTTTTTTTTGGGCTTCATGATGTGCAGTATATTCACTATCTTATGATTATTCAGCAAGCATAGAGGTGAGCTTATCATTTATTTGTTTTCATATTATTTCAGAATATTTTATAATTTTAAATTAAGACATTAGTCAAACATTCTCAAGTATGTGTTGTTTCTTGATCCCAATACAGTGTTTATTGGATACCAAAAGGACCAACCAAATACTCGCATGTGTTTAGTCTCATGTTGGTCATGCACAGACTATATATATTTTGGATCAATTTCTGATTGAATTTGATTCAACGTAGGCTGGGATCTCTCTCTCTCTCTCTCTCTCTCTAAGACAAGATCTTGCGTTGTTATGGTTAAGCCCATTTTTCCAAAGGGATTTTGGTATATTGGTCCTCTTACCAAAATAATTAGCACCTAATGTTTTGCAAAGAGTAAATTATTTTCTGTTATCCAAATAAGAAATTTCATTAACCTCTTCCTATTTAATAAAATTATTAATTGGAAAAATTAACAAATGATGAATGTTAAAGATTGAAAATTTATGTATGAGTTTGACTTAAATATCTTTCCATTCATTACCATGATCTTTGATGTAAACCTGATTTTAATCATTAAAATGGTAAAAATTTGACACCTTTTATAGAGAAATGAAATAATATTTGTCATTGATAAATAATTTATGATTGATATTAGATTTTAACTTAACATCCAGGATACTTATTCCTCACGGTATTTTTTAATGTAATCTTCTATGGCATTTATGGACACATTAAATGCACATTAAATGCATAGGTTTTGATTATCTTCATAAATAATAGGCAACTTTTAAACATGAATCGACATTCCAAATCTTATCAACCTTTTTTGCCCATTTTGTTTAGGAATGATAACAAGCGGATTTCAATCTCTATCCCTATTTGTATTAAAAGAAAATAAATTTTTTCCATCCTGTTCGTATAAATAAAGATTTCTTTTATCCTCATTTTCAGTCGGTAGAGAATATAAATCTCTATCCTTACTCCATTAGTAGGAACAAAAATATTCCTCAACCTAGTTTTTATTCCAACAAAAAGTGGAGAAGTCCTGCTCTAAACCGGATGAAGCTAAGCAAATCTTCACATTATGAATTGAAATTGTCATTTCTAATCTTATTGGTGCGAACCCTAAATAAGGAGGCATCAAAGATTGACAATACAATAGGAATTAATGGTCCTACCAACAAATCATGTATGTATCATCTAATTTATAGAACCATCCACTACATATATATATATAGATATATTGAAATAAGAGAACAAAAAGGAAATTTTTTTTTTCCTTATGTAGTATTTGAATTTTGGTTGGTTTATGAAGAACTATGTTACATTTAGGTCACAAGCTTACATTAACCACTATAAAAGCGATGGAATTTTTTAACTGTGGGCTGCACTATTTATGTCTATCTCTCTTATTTATCATCACATGTGACTTAGATGGAAGCCTAGCTGACTTTAAAAAAATAAAAATTGGAGATACAAACTGCACAGTCCACATATACATATGGATCATTGTGCCTAAGTTCCATCCCTTTTATATTTAGTTGCTTAAAATGTGAGAATTGACGGTAGGTGGAAAGAAATTGACTCAATCCGAGAAATGGCCCAACCATATTGTTCCATTTGAAGCAGGTGTAGGTCTGGAATATTTTCAGTTAGGATTGGGCATGGCATGACAGATTTTGCAGTTAAGAGGCTCTTTGACCTATGAGGCAGAGTCCAAAGTTAATTGGTATCCCTACTTTGTTCCTCAAAAATAATTTTAATGTTATTTTGTGTCAAGAATGCATTGAACGGAGGACCCTCCTGGCATGGATCGAGCAATTTGTATGTAATACATCACTTTCCCATTTTCTTAGTTTCTGTTTGTTTTCTTTGCAGTGCTTGGCCGAGCCGCCAAGGCCCCAGTATGAAGGAGGGCTCATAGATAACCCAGAATTCGATAATGGCCTAGAAGGATGGTTATCGTTCGGCCATGGGAAAGGAGCAAAGAGGACATCAGAGTCAGGCAACCACTTTTTGATTGTTTACCAAACAAAACGACCATATCATAGCGTTTCTAAGAAGGTCTACCTGCAGGAAGAGTTGCTTTACACTCTCTGGTACCTTCCTGCAATTGAAAAATCTTTTTATTACTTAGGCTTAGGACGGTTAACTGCGGCTGGTAGGGCTGAAAATGGATTGAATACGAATCGGATAGTAGTATATCCATATTTGTATCCATATTTTTAATGGATACGAATTTGGATACGAATACTAAACGGATATTAAAATTTATGTCCATGTTTATTCTAAACGGATACGGATACGAATCGAATATCAAGCATATCCATATTTGTTATATACAGATACGGATACGAATCGGATATCAACCATATCCATATTTGTTATATATGGATACGGATATGAATCGGATATTAAGGTAGTGTTCGATACAAAAATGCTATCTTGTACCATATGTTATCGATCTACATTATCCTATTTTGAATGGCACTATGCCTAGAAATGAGAAAAGATATAGAGAGCATATCTCCATATTTGGTAGGTACTTTACTACATCACTTATAATATATTAAATATATTGAACCACTAATAATTTTAGGTACTAGTTTTGCAAACCTTGGTTTTTAGGTTCACCTAATTTAAGTTCATATATTAGTTGAGCTAAGACTCATTAACATGTTATATCATGTCCTATATTATTATTTCTGAATATTCTTATACTGTTCTTGCACCCACTTTCATACCATTACCCTGTGCTAGGCTGAAAAAAAATCTGTATCCGTATCCGAATCCGATTACTTTTTGGATTAGATATCCGAATTCCTATCCGAATCCGATTAAACTGCAAAATAAAAAATCTGTATCGTATCCGTATCCGTATCCGATTACCTTTTGAATTAGTTATCCGAATTCGTATCCGAATCTGATTAAACTACAAAAAATATTCAAATTTAATATAATTTCGAATACAAATACGATCGAAGTTTATCCGACCCGTTTTTCAGCCTTAGCGGCTGGTGCTTAGGTTGTAACAAACATTCTCCGTGTTTTCCAGCTTGGGTGCAGGTTAATGAAGGAGATGCAACTGTTAGAGTTGTTTTCAAGACTGACGATGGCTTTATCCACGCTGGCGCAGTCAAAGCCAACTCTGGGTGTTGGTCCATGCTCAAAGGAGGCCTTACGGTGAGGGCCTCCGGGCCTGCCGAATTTTATTTTGAGGTGAGAATTTCTTACATTGGATGCAGTTGGTTAAAGATTATTTTGTTGGTACTATATTTGGGACTTCATGCTGTATACATGCAAAAGAAAGGACTAGACGAACCAATCGAAGTACCTTCTTAAAGACAAGACAATTATTTTCTCCCTGTGTCCGTAATTTTAATAAAATAACAGTCCTCAGGATGCTCATATACTTTTTTACGTTTTAGACTGCATCCCAAATCTATCACACCAATACTCACACATTTTTCGTAATCAACAATGGAGTAAATTGAATTACTAATCATATAATAATTATAAAATAACAATAAAGAGTGTATAGTATTTTTTTTGTAAAGAAAGATAAGTTGTTATGGTAGAGAGAAAGTGTGTGAGAGAGTATTCGCCTTTTTTTTAATGTGGAAGAGGTAGAGTATGAGAGTTGATGTGGCTGATCCAACGCCGTTAGAGAACCGTGAAGGAAGCTGATAGAGCCCCGCTTCGACCTCCAAGGCCCATCTCGACCTCCGCATCGGTAGCGGTCCATTCTCATCTCGGTGTCGGTCTCGACGTTGGCTCCGGCCCACCTTGACCTCCTGGTCCATCAACATCCTACCCCAAGAACAGTGCCGGGGGTCGGCTATGTATGAACAGTGCCGGGGGTCGGCCATGTATGAACAGTGCCGGGGGTCGGCCACGTATGAACAGTGCCGGGGGTCGGCCACGTATGAACAGTGCCGGGGGTCGGCCATGTATGAACAGTGCCGGGGTCGGCCATGTATGAACAGTGCCGGGGGTCGGCCATGTATGAACAGTGCCGGGGGTCGGCCATGTATGAACAGTGCCGGGGGTCGGCCATGTATGAACAGTGCCGGGGGTCGGCCATGTATGAACAGTACCGGGGGTCGGCCATGTATGAACAGTGCCGGGGTCGGCCACATATGAACAGTGCCGGGGGTCGGCCATGTGCCGGGGGTCGGCCATGTATGAACAGTGCCGGGGGTCGGCCATGTATGAACAGTGCCGGGGGTCGGCCATGTATGAACAGTGCCATGTGAACAGTGCCATGAACAGTGCCATGTGAACAGTGCCATGCAAGCGAACGGGCTTCAACTCCAAACTGCATCTTCTGTCCCAATGGCTGCATTTTGGGGCCCATACGCCTAACTTTATCACTCATCGTTGTCCGCACGGGAATGCAAAAAAAAGATGACGTAGGGGACACGTCTGGCAAGCGCCGTAGCGGTTAGCCATGCCCTGCAGCACCCCATGCTTCACGAACATCAATTAATGCTCTGACTAGTGACAGCACCCCATGCTTCCCGGACATCAGTTCCGACACTTCACCCATCAAAGTCATCGTTATGGAGCCTCAACCACTCAAGCCAGACAAACTCTTAAGCGTCTATAAAATGGGTAAGAGGGACCCCTGACCAGGTAACACACTCATAACACCTAAACGCTCATACAGAGGGAGCTCCTCTCTGGGCCTCTTTCTCTCTTTTTCTCTTTCGAGCTTCCTCAAGCTCACGGCTGATGCCCAGACCACTGACTTGAGCATCGGAGGGTCCCGCTGGGGCCCCCTCCGGCCCCCGGGACTTGCTTGCAGGCGCGAGGAGCTCACTGGAGGAGACGACCGCACGCTCGAGGCCGGTGATTTGGCGTCATCAGATTGGCGCGCCAGGAAGGGGGGGATCAACGATGCTGGTTTGCAGATCCTCATCCCTTTTTATCAAAACGGTGGATCGTGAAGATGGTGGATTGTGAAGATTTCACCAGTTAAGCTGGGGGGCACCTTCAACGAGCTGAGCAGCAGGAGGCCAGCCTTTCGTTCCATCATCACTATCTCAGACCATTCAAACAGAACATGTTGCCACTCATTCTACAAATCCAAATATTGACGGTGGCTGTCCAAAAGCTCTAGAAGCAACATCTTATGACCACGCAACAGCGAGCAAAAGCTTCTACTCGCCCTTTGGTCACTGCCAAGGCCAGCCATCCTTTATCCTGCTGGGAATCTCCCCAGCAAGAGGTCCAACATCATTAAGCCCATCAGCGACTTAAAGCTCAGAGAGCCACCACTCGCCGCACAAGCAGCCTTCTCACCTATGGACAGCGATGCAGAGGAAGGTTCGGCCATGGCTCCGGTTCCCGACTCTGCCCCGAGGCATTGGCTCTTCTCCAGACCTGGCGCTAGCGCCTCGGCTTCAGATCCGGCCCCGGAGGCTCCCGTTTTCATGCTCCTAGCACCACATCCCCGAGCGCCAGGCAAGCTTCTCTTCCTCTCTGCCGCATCCCAAGCCCAAGTGAAAGCTCCCAAAGCAGCCACGTCCAGATGCATTACATGCACCCATGCACGTAATGAGACTTCATAGGAGAGAGAAGGACCATGGAAGCTG
This sequence comes from Calamus simplicifolius, assembly GCA_900491605.1. Lineage (NCBI taxonomy): Eukaryota > Viridiplantae > Streptophyta > Magnoliopsida > Arecales > Arecaceae > Calamus > Calamus simplicifolius. The sequence continues at coordinate 822,459 of UESW01004012.1, forward strand.
GAGGGCTCCTTACCTTGAATCAATGTCGAGGCTGCCCGAATCCTATAACTCCCAACAACATCATCTCCTAACCGTCCAACTTCAGCGGACTCTCCCAGCCGCTCATCTCCAACAGCCGTTGGCTGCTCGGGCTTCCCTCGGCGACCTCTAGCTCCCGAGTTTGACTCCGACTCTTGTCCGTGGCTCTGCTCCAGCGTCCCCGGCTCTGGATCCCATCTCTCTCTTCATTGCGCTCCAAAGATGGGTCCCCAGCTTCATTTCGGAAAGGAGCTGGTCATCAACCGACTCCAGGCGCCGTCCCAACTTGATTCCCTGGGGGGCAGACCACCAGCGAGCGGAAATGCTCAAATCCACATAAGGAAAACAGGGGCGCTACAAGAGCTAAGTACGATGCACCTAAGACAATTTTCTTTCATTAACACTTAAAAATGTCATGCAGGGAAGACCAACCTTGTATCAGCCTTCAAGACCAACCTCATGTTGGCGCAACAAAAGCCCGACCCCGTCGGCACCAAAGCCCTGGGCCAGCAGGCATGAAGCCCAGTGTACCACTGGCAGAGCGGTGGCTCTCAGCAACAAAAGCCCGACCCCGGTCGGCACCAAAGCCATGGGCCAGCCAGGCATGAAGCCCAGTGTACCACTGGCAGAGCGGTAACCACCGGCTCTCAGCAACAAAAGCCCGACCCCGGTCGGCACCAAAGCCCTGGGCCAGCCAGGCATGAAGCCCAGTGTACCACTGGCAGAGCGGTGTACCACCGGCTCTCAGCAACAAAAGCCCGACCCCGGTCGGCACCAAAGCCCTGGGCCAGCCAGGCATGAAGCCCAGTGTACCACTGGCAGAGCGGTGTACCATCGGCTCTCAGCAACAAAAGCCCGACCCCGGTCGGCACCAAAGCCCTGGGCCAGCCAGGCATGAAGCCCAGTGTACCACTGGCAGAGCGGTGTACCACCGGCTCTCAGCAACAAAAGCCCGACCCCGGTCGGCACCAAAGCCCTGGGCCAGCCAGGCATGAAGCCCAGTGTACCACTGGCAGAGCGGTGTACCACCGGCTCTCAGCAACAAAAGCCCGACCCCGGTCGGCACCAAAGCCCTGGGCCAGCCAGGCATGAAGCCCAGTGTACCACTGGCAGAGCGGTGTACCACCGGCTCTCAACAACAAAAGCCCGACCCCGGTCGGCACCAAAGCCCTGGGCCAGCCAGGCATGAAGCCCAGTGTACCACTGGTAGAGCGGTGTACCACCGGCTCTCAGCAACAAAAGCCCGACCCCGGTCGGCACCAAAGCCCTGGGCTAGCCAGGCACGAAGCCCAGTGTACCACTGGCAGAGCGGTGTACCACCGGCTCTCAGCAACAAAAGCCCGACCCCGGTCGGCACCAAAGCCCTGGGCCAGCCAGGCATGAAGCCCAGTGTACCACTGGCAGAGCGGTGTACCACCGGCTCTCAGCAACAAAAGCCCGACCCCGGTCGGCACCAAAGCCCTGGGCCAGCCAGGCATGAAGCCCAGTGTACCACTGGCAGAGCGGTGTACCACCGGCTCTCAGCAACAAAAGCCCGACCCGGTCGGCACCAAAGCCCTGGGCCAGCCAGGCATGAAGCCCAGTGTACCACTGGCAGAGCGGTGTACCACCGGCTCTCAGCAACAAAAGCCCGACCCCGGTCGGCACCAAAGCCCTGGGCCAGCCAGGCACGAAGCCCAGTGTACCACTGGCAGAGCGGTGTACCACCGGCTCTCAGCAACAAAAGCCCGACCCCGGTCGGCACCAAAGCCCTGGGCCAGCCAGGCACGAAGCCCAGTGTACCACTGGCAGAGCGGTGTACCACGGCTCTCAGCAATAAAAGCCCGACCCCGGTCGGCACCAAAGCCCTGAGCCAGCCAGGCGTGAAGCCCGACACCCGTCAGCACATGAAGCCCGACGCCCGTCGGCACATGAAGCCCTGCACCAGCCAGGCATGAAGCCCGACGCCCGTCGGCACATGAAGCCCTGCATCAGGCAGGATCAGCCACTTGGGAGGTAACGCCCCTTTCGCCTTGCTGGGGTAGGCCCGCTTCGTCTCAGGGGCGAGGGGGCATATGATGTGGCTGATCCAACGCCGTTAGAGAACCGTGAAGGAAGCTGATAGAGCCTCGCTTCGACCTCCAAGGCCCATCTCGACCTCCGCATCGGCAGCGGTCCATTCTCATCTCGGTGTCGGTCTCGACGTTGGCTCCGGCCCACCTTGACCTCCTGGTCCATCAACATCCTACCCCAAGACCCCTTTCAGGCTCGGCCACATATGAACAGTGCCGGGGGTCGGCTATGTATGAACAGTGCCGGGGGTCGGCCATGTATGAACAGTTTCAACATCTCTATAGGCTTTATTCAGACATCTATATAAGTTGTAGGGTCACCTAATCCTAGGCCCATCCATCCATTCAGGTTGGCTACATGCAAATGCAATAAATTCTTCTAATCCATTCAGAAAATCTGGATTAAGCAAGCAATCTTTTATCCTTACATACATCTACGAGCGAGATCTGCTCATTTTTGACTGACTTATACAATTTTTGATAAACCATTAAAGGAAACCACAATATAAAACTATATTAGCATTAGTAAATATATAACTAAATTATTTCTTTTACACATAAGGTAAATAACAACTATTTAAATCATTTATAATGACAAATCAATTTTATTTTTAATGATTGCAACCAATTGATTAGGCCAAGCCAGGGCTAAGGTCCCTGCCCTGCAAGGTCGGGCCATGTGGGGTCTGTTCAATCATAAGACTTCATAAGTACGCAAGTATCCTAAATTAATTCCACATTCACTGCATATCTAAAAGGTAAGGCCCTATCCCATTCAAGATTATTTTTTGTGATATATTATTCTTCTATTAATTATCATCATTTACGTTGAAATTTTAGCAGCATTTTTCCATATGTTCTTCTAAATGTGTAGCATATATGCAACACTAGGAGAATGTATGAGAAAATACAAGCCACAATCTCAACCAACGATAACTAATAGCAGACTAACATATTGTAAAAATAATCTCAAACTGTCCACTAGGACAATTTAAAAATTTGCAAGACTAAGTCTTACAAATTCTCAAACGGGTCTAAAGGTTATAGTGCTGTGAGAAATAATATGCAAATCCAAAGATAATCGAACTTATGCTTGTGATAAAGTTTTCTTGTCTGTTATACATATTTTGATAGTGGTCTATAGTCACTAACTTCTTGAGATTATTATGTCCAAGATAATAACCTTAATCCAATATTTATGCATAGTATTATCCAATAATACTATGGTTTTAAAATTGGACAGGCAGGGCCGGATATTTTTATAACACATCAACCGTGAGACATATGATACGCCATGCAATGCTTAAGTGCAATTCTAAAAATTATGTAAAACATCAATTCTAATTAATTATTTTATAAGTAATAACATCAATTTTGATTAAGTTCATATATATAATATAATTACTAATTAAGTTAAATCAATTTATATATAAATACTGGCATTGGAAAATCTAATATAATTCATTTAATTCTAAGCATCCCAAGGTTTTGCGAAAAATAGAAATAAATTGAAAGACATTCAATGAGTCTAAGCTTAAGAATACCCAACATAATTTAGAAGTTTAGTAGATAAATACATTCATATGCAATATGACCTATAATCATAAATACATGGCATATAACATCATGCATATCAGTATAGTAACAATAAAAAAGACTAACATATTCGACATAATTCAAGAGTTTAGTAAAAATATCATCACAAATACATTTATCATTACTGGGTCCCAATAACACAATAATTCAGTAGTTTAGTAGATAATATCATCACATATTCAGGAGTTTAGGTATTGCAGTAAGCCTCAGCCAAGCCGCTGCCGGGCCTAGTACAACTAAGTCAAGCCGGCCTAGCCGCGGTGGGGGCTAGCACAACCGGGCAGGGCAGGGCCCAAGCCTGGTCGGACCTAGCCGTGGGCTAGGTTGGCCAAGCCCCAGCCGGGCCTGGCCACATGGTAGGCCATGGCCACGCGGCCTGGCCGACCATGGGGTCATCGAGGCCAAAGAAAAGGGGGGTTAGGGGTGCACCTGAAGGGGGAGGCGGCTGCACCGGGGGGTAGGGGGAGGGGGCTGCACTGGGGAAGGGGTCTGCACCGCGGGGGGGTGGGGGGGGGGAGAGGGAGTTAGGGCAGACGAATGGGGGGGGAGAGGGAGGGGTGGTTTCATAAATTGAGATTAGCGACTCCACTATGGCATCGCTAATCCATCGCTAATTAGCAACGTCTAAGTGGCACCGCTAATTTGACGGGATAAGGTGGGAATTTAGCGACGCATAGAATATGCATCGCTAAATAGCGATGCAATATGCATTGCTAAATATTAATATTATATAATGGTAATTTTATATATTAATTATTATAGTATAATAATTAATATTATATAATGATAATTTTATATATTAATATATTATAATCTATTACTATGGTATATTAATATATATTATAAATTATGTTATAATATATTATAACATATATTTTATATTTTTAATATATTATTAGTAGGATTCATAAATTATTTTTGATTCCAATTCTAACTTTGATACCGAACTAAACAAACCCTTAAAATAGTAGATGCAATAAATTTTTACTTTCACTTATTCTCTAAAATTTGAAAGTTTATTTTATAAATAATTAAAAATAAGAGAATCAAACTTTTTTTACATTAGAATTTTTTACTTAAAAAAAGTGATATGAAATGGAGCCTACAATTAGATTTAAAAAAAAATAGAAGAAGCCTATAGGCATGTGGGCTACATATGCAATAGGATGCCATGAATCCTTCCCTAAATATTCTTAATTAATTCTCCAAATCCTGATGAAAGTAGACTAGATATAATTCCAATAATGTAGCATAATTGTCAAAAATTTCACCAGCTTGACAAGCTATCACCTTCAACTAAAAAATAACTTGAAGAGAAGCTCTTGCATTATGTGGTACAGATATGTGCTTACAACAGCAAATTAAATAAAGGAAGAATAAAAATGGAGACCACAAACATTAAGCAACTTGGCATGAGACTCTTTTGTTACTTATGGTATAGATATGCATGTGCTCGCAACAGTAGAATGAACCGTCATCAATCATCCAGTGAATATCCTTCATAATGGTCGAAGTGTGGTGACAGATCTCACGCCAAAGGTAGGAACAACCACAGGCATGCGCGTGGAACTCCGCATCATGGTGCTCAGCTCCGTATATGCCTATCATGAAAGAGCTCTAGAGGTAGTAGGGGTCGAGCCAATATCTGGTAGCGCGCATATCGAGCGATAAGAGCCTCCCTTCGAACAACCAAGGTCGACTGTATCCCAAGATCGCCCTTATGAAGAGGCAAACAAGCGAGCTCCCATGAGATAAGGTGGGTACTGTGACTGCCATGGCTCGAAGCCCAGAGAAAATCACAGAAGGGCCGCTTAATTTGGTGGAGACAGATCTTCGGGAGGACAATAGTGGATAAGAGATATAGAGGAAGGGAAGTGAGGATAGATCGCAGTAAGGTGATCCACCCCTATCATAAAGCCCAGAGACATGCCAGCTGTCAAGATGAGCACAGATCCATCGGTCGAACTTCCATTAATAGCTAGAAGGTCCTATCCGGGGACTCGCTAAAGCCAGCCCAGATGACCGACTAGAAGGTCCTACCCGGGACCGACACTGCCTCCAATTCGATCAAGTCCAAAAGAACGAGTAATGAATTCGATGATGAATAGCATAAATAGTGATGCATAATTGGTTTGCTATTTAGCGATGCATCAAAATGCATCGCTAAATAGCGACGCATATTCGTGCATCGCTAAATAGCGACGCATTTAATGCATCGCTAAATAGCGACTCATGAATATGCGTTAGCTATGCATTTTGATGTGTCGCTAAATAGCAAAGTAATTATGCAAAGTAATTATGCATCGCTATTTAGCGACGCGAGTATGCGTTGCTATTTAGCGACACATTTTGATGCGTCAGTATTTAACGACGCAATTATGCGTTGCTATATAGCGACACAAACATATGCGTCACTATTTAGCGATGCATATTCGTGAGTTACTATTTAGCAACGCATTAATGCATCATGAGTAGCTATTTAGCGACGCATTAATGCATTGCTATTTAGCAACACATTTTCTTGAGTCGCTATTTAGCGATGGATTTTTTTTTTGGAGTCACTAATTGTGTTGCTATTTAGCGACCGATTTAATGCGTCACTAAATGGAGACAAATTCATCGCTATTTCATCGCATATTTCATGGGTCACAATTGCATCGCAATTTTGTTGTTATTTTATGATGAAAATTTGCGTCGCTAAGTTGCATCACTATTTCATAATTTTTTTTGTAGTATTGTGTAGCACTTGAGCACTTGCCACTTGCAAACTAAAAATTAAATTGCTAGAGCACTAGCTAGAAGAGAAAAATAATAGTAGTAGAGAAGGAGAGAATAGTTGATTTGGTGTGATGAGAATAAGAAAGGAATGGGCTATTTATAGAAGTTTTAAATTTTTTTTTCAAAAATATCCTTCAATATAGCTATTATATGGCTATTGAGGGGGTTAAAATGGTCAAAACACCCCCCATGACTGTTTATAGTCGTTTCTAGCCGTTTTCAATGGCTAGAAATGGCCATAATTGGGCCATGCCAGCTTGGCCCATGGCGGGCCATGCTAGAGTACCTGGCACGGCCTAGTTAAGGCTGTTAGGGGCTATGCTTGGCTCGGCACGGCCTGGGCCCAGCACGGCCCGTGGCCCAAAATGGGCCACAGGCCATGCCGGCTAGGAAATTTTTTTTTCATGGCCTGGTTTTTGGTTAGGCATGGTAAGCTTGGGCCGTGCCGTGCCAGGCATGGCCTAGTGCCCAAGTCCTGGCATGGCCTGGTTTTTGGTGAGGCTCGGCAGGCCTGGGCTGTGCCATGCTAGGCACGGCCCAATGCCCAAGTCTAGAAACTTGTTTCCTACCTGCCTAGTGTGACAGGGCCAATTTTTTAGACTACAATTATTTTGCAAAGGCCTTGTGTGGCGCTAGTCTTCCTCAAGATCTAGCCAACCTTTCCCTCTCTCAAGACAGAAGTGAAGAAAACTTCTTTATGAATTCCCAAGGATACAACACACACATTGGAACCGCCCCAAGGTCTTGTCAAAGTTGTGTGTCTCTCTGCCCGAAGGCATCAGGGCTTTACATAGAGCCTGAAGGTGGATAGTTCCCCCAACCGCTGGGATTTCAAACACTTAGCAACCGCACGGCCCGCGCGTCCTAGCCGTTTGCAGCCGCAAGCAACATGGGCGAGGGAGTTTTCAGAACCACCAAAACTCCCTCGGCCAACAAACGAATGCCACCTAAGCTATTCGGCCAACCGTTCGTGCCACGCGCAGAAGCGTGCCTTGCATCCGTGCTCCAAGCAATGGTGCACAAGTCATCCAACTAGCCATGTCATCCAATTTGCCACGTCACGGTCCGGTCATTCCGAGTGGATCCCAAGGCCAAGCCTTGCCGGTGAAAGGCATGCCAAGGCCACGCCCATGCGTGTCTTGGCTAAGTCCACGAACCATCTTTGGCCTTGGTTGGTCTGTCAACTACCTTCCCCTCAATATTCTTGCGTAGCCTCCTATCTTCTGCCACCCCAGGGTTCTAGCAGTCTGAGTTACATTATCGTATGGGCCCAGGCCCAGCGCGTGCCAGCCAAGTGTTTTCCCTATGCCGCCAAGGCCCAGCACGGCCATGGCGCGCGCCCAAAGCTCCGCCTCGGCTAAGTCTATGTCAACAAGTCAACATGGTCCATGCGCGCGCGCATGGCCATGGCCAGACATGGCCATGTGTGCATGCGGCAAGGACCCTGCGTGGCCAAGGCCAGTGTGGCCAGGCGCCCGCACGGCCAAGGTTGGCACGGCCAAGGCCCCTGCATGGCCAGGCGCATCCATGGCCCGCGCAGCCCCCTCTGCGCGGGTCAAAATTGGGTATGATAAACCTCCCCCACCAGAAGATCCTGACGCCCTTAGAGGGAGGTTTGATAAGTACTTGTCAATTTCCTGTTTGAACTGCCAAAGGTTAGCCTCTTTTTTCTAACTAGCCTCGCCCTCTGATTCACCCTTCCAATGAACCAAATACTTTGTCCGCCGATTCATTTTGCTGTGTCCCAAAGTCTGATGATCCAAGATTCTTTGGACCTCCTTCTCAAACTATTCCCGAACAGTAGGAGGAGCCTGCTGTTCCTGCACTCTTGAAGGATCAGCACTTGGATGATAAGGCTTCAGAAAACTTACATGAAAAGTAGGGTGCACTTTCAATCTATCCGGCAGCCGCAGTTTATAGGCAACATTTCCCACCTGTTTGACAACTTCAAACGAACCATCATATATAGGAATTAGTCCCCGATGTGCTCTATTTCAAGTGATTCTTTTCCAGATCTATGGGGTAAGTTTGAGCATCACTTGATCCCCCATATTGAACTCTAAGGGTTGGCATCCCCGATCAGCATATTTCTTCATTCGCTTTGCAGCCTTGTTTAGGCTATCTTGGGCCTCATCGAACATCTCCTGTTAGTCCCTGGCAAAGCGATAGGCAGCAGGACAGAGGCCCCATTTCTTTTGCAAGGCAATTTCTTGAGGAGTAAGGGGTTGCAGTCCTGTTGCCAACTCGAAGGGACTAAACCCTGTCGAAGAAGATCTGTGTAGATTATAACAAAATTGAGCAGAGTCAAGCAATGTTACCCAGTTTCGCTGATTTGCCGAGGCATAATGCCGAAGGTACTCTTCCAAAAGAGCATTCACCCGTTCAGTCTGGCCATCAGTCTGAGGATGATTAGCAGTATAGAACTTTAACTCTGACCCTGCCAATTTGAAAAGATAAGTCCAGAACCTTCCCGTAAACCGAGCATCCCGATCACTGATGATTTCTACAGGCAACCCGAAATGCTTGACCACATTCCGATAGAATAAGTCTGCAGCCACCCCTGCAGGACATTCTGCTGTTGTTGGGATAAAGACAACATACTTGAAAAAGCAATCCACCACCACGAAGATGGATGACAGGCCATCCACTTTTGGAAACCCACCGATGAAGTCCATGGAGACAGAAATCCAGGGCTTCTCCGCAACTGGAAGAGGCTGCAACAAGCCTGCTTCCTTCCGCCTTTCCACCTTGTCTTGTTGGCAGATAAGATAAGTTTTGACATAAGCTTCAATGTCTTGCTCCAACCTTGGCCAAATGAAGGAGCGAGATAAGAGAGCCATCATGTGCTCTCTGCCCGGATGACCAGCCCATTGAGGGTTGTGGGTTTCCCTCAGCAACTGGTTCCGCAATCCTCCACCATGAGAAACATAGACTCGACTACCCTTTGCCACCAAAAGGTCATCTCTTAGCCAATATCTTAGAGTTTCACCGTCTCGGAGTTGTTGAAGTAGCCTCTGATAACCCACATCCAACTCAGCCACCTTTCGAATTTTATCAAAAAATCTGCTTCAACTTGAGAGATAGCAGCAACTATCTCTTGGACGCCCCTCCTACTCAAGGCATCCACAACCTGGTTGTGTCTCCTAGGTTTATGCTCCCACTGGAAGTCATATTCTGCAAGAAATTCTTGCCACCGTGCCTATCTGGGAGATAACTTCTTCTGAGTTAAGAAGAATGTATTGGCCACATTATCCGTCTTCACCACGAACTTGGTCCCCATTAGGTAAACCCGCCAAGTTCGAAGGCAATGCACCACTGCAAGCATTTCTTTCTCATGAGCAGGGTATCTCTGCTCGGCCTCTTTGAGTTTCCATCTTTCAAAGGCAACCGGATGTCCATCTGGAACCAAAACCCCTCCAACAGCCATATATAAAGCATCTGTTTGGACTTCAAAGGGTTTGGCAAAGTCAGGCAACTGGAGCACCGGTTCTGAAGAAATGGCCACCTTGATATCATCGAAAGCCTCCTGACAACGATCTGTCCATAGCCAAGGTTGGTCTTTCTTCAGAAGGTCCGTCAAAGGAGAGACTTTCCTTAAGTAGCCTGCCACAAATTTTTGATAATAATTGGCTAGCCCAAGGAAAATCCTCAATTCCGTCACCTTGCAGGGTCTTGGCCATTCTATGATGGCCTGCACCTTCCTTGGATCCATCCTCACCATCCCAATGCCCACTAGGTGTCCAAGAAACCTGATTTCCCCAACGCAAAACTCATATTTTTCCTTCTTTACATAAAGGCTATTCTCCCTCAACCGAGCAAACACCTGCCTCACACTACAAGAAAATATTGAAATAGCGACGCAAATTTAGCGACGCAGCATTGTGTCGCTAAATTGCGACCACTTTGCGATGCCTCCATGATAACAAAACATTGCGACGCAATTAGCGACGCATTAGCGACTCAATAAACCAGAAAATTAAAAAAATTTAATTTTTTTATTTAGCGACGCAAATAATGCGTCGCAATATTTTTAAATTAATTTTTTATAAAATATAAATATGGAAAAAAATATTGCGACGCAACTCAGTGCGTCGCAATATTTTTAAAAAATTAAATATGTTAAATAGCGACGCATTAGCGACAATAAACCAAAAAATTAAAAAAATTTTTAATTTAGCGACGCACCAATTGCGTCAAAATAATTTAAATAAAATTTTTTTATAAAATATAAATATGAGAAAAAAATATTGCGATGCAACTCAGTGCGTCGCAATATTTTTAAAAAATTAAATATGTTAAATAGCGACGCAATAAACCAAAAAATTAGAAAAATTATTTTTAATTTAGCGATAAACAATTATTTTAAATAAAATTAAATTTTATAAAGTATAAATATGAGAAAAAATCGATGCAACTCAGTGAATGTTTTTAAAAAATTTAATTATATTAAATAGGCGCGATTTCGGAATCGACGTGTCGAATCGTTTAAAAATTATGTTTTAATTTAGCGACGCACTTGTTGCATTTATTTAAATAAAATTAATTTTTTAATATAATTATCATATTAAAAAATTACGATGCAACCCTTTGGCAATATTTTTAAAAAAATTAATTATGTTAAATAGCGATCGGTCCGATCGTCGTGGCCGATCGCTTGGATCGATCGTCGGATCGATCGGATCGATCGCCGGTTGAGATCGGTCGTGGCCGATCGGGATCAGGGCTTGGATCGATGGCAACCATCGGATCGATCGATCGATCGCGGTCGATCGGTCGTGGCCGATCGGATCTTGGATCGACCGTCGGATCGGTCGGACCGATCGCGGTCGATCGGTCGTGGCCGATCGGGGCTTGGATCGATCGCAACCATGGATCGTCGATCGGACCGATCGCCATGGTCAGATCGGTCGTGGCCGATCGGGATCAGGGGATCGATCGCAACCATCGGATCGTCGATCGGACCGATCGGTCAGATCCATCGATCGGATCAGGCTTGGATCGATGCAACCGTCTCGTCGGATCGGATCGATTCCATCGCCGATCGGTCGATCGGGAGATCGGTCATGGCCGATCGGGATCAGCTTGGATCGATCGCAACCATCGAATCATCGGCTCGGACCGATTGCGGTCCGATCGGTCGTGGCCGATCGGGATCAGGCTTGGATCGATCGCAACCATCGGATCGTCGCCGATCGGACCGATCACCATGGTCGAGATCGGTCATGGCCGATCGGGATCAGGGCTTGGATCGATCGCAACCGTCGGATCGTTGGCGATCGGACCGATCGCCATGGTCCGAGATCGGTCGTGGCCGATCGGGATCAGGACTTGGATCGATCGCAACCATCGGATCGTCGGCGATCTCGGACCGATTGCAACTGTCCGAGATCGTTCATCGCCGACCGGAATCACGGCTTGGATCGATCGCAACCGTCAGATCGTCACCTATCGGATCGATCGCGACGGTCCGAGATCGTTCATCGCCGATCGGACCGATTGCCATGGTCCGAGATCGGTCGTGGTCGATCAGGATCATGGCTTGGATCGATCGCAACCATCGGATCGTCGGCGATCTCGACCGATTGCAATGGTCCGGATCGATCGTGGCCGATCGGGATCACGGCTTGGATCGATCATATATATTGCATCGTAATGTTTTTTAGAAATATAAATGTAATTAAAAAATTTTAAAAAAACATTGCGACGCATTATTTGCATTGCAATTATTTTCAAAAAATATAAATTTTACCAGTTATAAATATTTAAAAAATATTGCGACAACAATTTAAAATTGCGACGCATTTGTTGCGTCGCAATGTTTTTAAGAAAAATAAATGTAATAAAAAATTAAAAAAATATTGCGACACAATATATGCGTCGCAATTATTTTCAAAAAATATAATTTTTATCAGTTATAAATATTTAAAAAATATTGCGAACGCATTAGCGATGCAGTTTCCTAGAAAATAAAAATAATTTTTCCGGAGATAATAATTTTTTATATTGCGACGTATGTATTGCGTCGCAATGTTTTTTAGAAAAATAAATGTAATTAAAAAATTATAAAAAAATATTGCGATGCAATATTTGCATCGCAATTATTTTTAGAAAATATAAATTTGATCAGTTATAAATATTTAAAAAATATTGCGACGCATTTGCGATGCAATTTCCTAGAAAATAAAAATTATTTTTTCGCCGGACATTGGCGCCAAGTTAGCGACTCATTAGCGACGCAATTAGTTGCGTCACTAATCCATAATAAAATTTTAAAAAAAATAGCGAGTGATTAGCGACGCATAAATTGCATCGCTAATCACCACTATTTAGCGCTTGGTCGGGCCGGCCCCCCCCTTCCCTTCTCTTCTTCTTCCTATTCCTACCCTAGCCGCCACCGTCCATTCGCTCCTCCGGCTCCCCCCGTCATCTCCCCGGCGGAAGCTCCCCCCACTCCGGCGGAGTCCCTTCACGACCAAGGTAAGCCTCCCCTCCTCCTAAATTGTTTTCTTTAAAAAAAAGATAGGTTCCGGCCATGGCCACGGCCGTGGCCGTCCGCTGTCGTGGCCGTCTTCTCCGGCCACGGCCGCTGCAGTGGCTGGCCATGGCCTGGCCATGGCCGCTGCAGTGGCTGACCGTGGCCTGGCCACGGTGGCCAGGCCACCCAAAAAAAAAATACAGTTGGGGGGGGGTTTCCCCACCCCCCCTTCGTCATCTCTGGCCACGGCCGCTGCCATGGCCGGCCGTAGCCTGGCCATGGTGGCCAGGCCACCAAAAAAAAAATTTACAGTTTGGGGGGGTTTTCCCCACCCCCCTTCATCTTCTATGGCCATGATCACGGCCACTTCCGTGGCTTGGCCACGGTGGCTAAGCCACCGAAAAAAAAAATTAATGGGGGGGTTTCCCCACCCCCCTCCCGTTCGTCTTCTCCGGCCGTGGCCGTGGCCGTGGCCTGGCCACGGTGGCCAGGCCACCATAAAAAAAATTACAGTTTGGGGGGGGGGGTTTCCCACCACCCCCCTTCGTCTTCTACGGCCACGGCCATGGCTGTGGTCATCTTCTCCGGCCACGGCTGCTGCCGTGGCCGGCTGTGGCCTTGCCACGGTGGCAAGGCCACCGAAAAAAAAAATAGTTATGGGGGGCAACCCCCCCTCCCGTTCGTCTTCTCCAGCCACGGTGGCCAGACCAAAAAAAAAGTAACAGCTAGAGGGCTTTTCCCCACCCCAGCCCCTTCAATTAAAAAAAAAATAACACTAAAAAAAATTAACAAAAAAATTAGATTCTATTATATTTTATTATTTTTAAAAATATTTTCAAATAATTTGATGACAAATATAAAAAAATATAAATATATTTTTAAAACATGGGCAACTTAATTTTTTTTTAAATAGTAACAGCTAGGGGGGTTTTCCCCACCCCCGACCCCTTAAAAAAATTTTTTAACACTCATGAAAAAAAATTAACACCAAAAATTTAGATTCTATTATATTTTATTATTTTTAAAAATATTTTCAAATAATTTATGATAAATATTAAAAAAATGTGACTACTAATCTAATTTTTTATTAGATTAGTTATAAATTAATTAATTTATGTCATTAGTTGTAGCTCTTTGGATAGACTGATTTAGCTCATCAATCATGACTCTTTAAATCAACTGATTAAACTCATAAATCGTAGCTATTTAGGTCAATTAATTTAGCTTATCAGTTTTAACTTCTCAAGTAAGCTGATTTTAGACCATCAACCTTATCTCTTTAGATCATCAATCAAAACTCTTTAGATAGGTTGAGCTGAATTAGCTTAGCTATTTAGGTCAACTAATTTAGCTCATTAACCATAATCTTTAGATTAGGTAATTTCAAAATTGCTATCGTAGATTTTCATTTCTTTATAGCTGTTAATGCAATAATATTTGTGCATTTATAGTTATTTACAATTGTTATGTCTTGATTATTTACATTCTGCTTCAAATTGAATGATGCATTAAATTATGTAATGCTACATAGAAAGTCTTGTTGTATTATTATGTAATTTTCAGCAACAAATTAGTAGTTTCAATGATTTATATTTTAGTCTTCACAAACATTTAGATTCGACATAATAATCTTAAGAAGTCACTGACTATATATATAGAACACTATTCCTATATATGTATAATTAACAAGAAGTTAAGAATAACAAGCATAAGTTCGATTGTCTTCGGATTTTCATATTATTAATCACAGCACTATAACCTTTAGACCCGTTTGAGAGTTTGTAAGACTTAGTCTTGCAAATTCTCAAATTATCCTGGTGGACAGTTTGAGAATATTTTTTGCGATATGTTAGTCTGCTATTAATCATCATTGGGTGAGATTGCGGTTTGTATTTGCTCATACGTTCTCCTAGTATGGCATATATGCCACACATTTAGGAGAACATATGGGGAAATGCTGCTAAAATTTCAACGTAACCGATCGATGATAATTAATAGCAGAATAACATATCACAAAAAATATTCTTGAATGGGATAGGGCCTTACCTTTTAGACATGGAGTGAAGGTGGAATTAATTTAGGACACTTGAATGCTTGTGGAGTCTCATGATTAAACGGACCGCCTTGCGGCCCGGCCCGAACTCAAGCCCTAGCATTAGCCTAACATGAACCTGTGCCTCGGTCCTTGCTAGCACGCCAATGATCGTAGCCGTGGCCGGGCCTTACAGGGTAGGGACCTTAGTTGTCTAAACAAAATTGGTTTAGTTATAAATTATTTAAATGGTTGTTAAAAGAAATAACTTAGCTATATATTTAGTAATGCTAATATAGTTTTATAATGTGGTTTCCTTTAATGGTTTACCAGAAATTATATAAGTCGGTCAAAAATGAGCGGGGCTCGCTCGTGGATGTATGCAAGGATAAAAGATGGCTTGCTTAATCCAGATTTTCTGAATGGATTGGAAGAATTTATCGCATTTGCATGTAGCCAACCTGAATGGATGGATGGGCCTAGGATTAGGTGCCCATGCAACTATCACAGGTGTCAGAATAAAGCCTACAGAGATGTCGAAACTGTTAAGGTGCATCTGTGTAAAAAGGGGTTTATTCCTGATTACGATGTTTGGTACTGTCATGGTGAACCAAAGGAAATTCCAGCCGTTGTTACAAGCCAACAAGTGTCAATTCCCGTTGATGAACCATTTGTGAATCTAAACACATATGAAGAAATGGTGATGAATGCATTGGGTAATGAATTCAATCAGAATACATTTATGGAAGAACCAAATTCAGATGCACAACAATTTTATGATATGTTGCGTGCTGCAAATCAAGAATTGTATCCTGGTTGTGAGGGTCATTCCCAGTTGTCTACGGCTACTCGGTTGTTGAATATTAAGGCAGAACATCGATTATCAGAAAAGGCGTGTAATTCTGTAGCTGGGTTAATCAAGGAAATTTTGCCAAATGATAATGTTGTAGCAGACAGTTTCTACTCAACGAAGAAGTTGTTGCATGGGCTTGGGCTCCCGGTTAATAAGATCGATTGTTGCTTGAACAATTGTATGATATATTGGGGTGAAGATTTGGTGGGCAGAAGTCAAGAAATCTTAGCGATATGGAGTATAATGCAGCACATTATTATATCCTAATGAACTGTAGAGAAGTCGATCCATATATTGAGTAAGTGTATACTTCAATGCTAAATTTAAAATTTTAATTTAAATTACAATATACCATAATATTTAATTTCTAACATTAGTTTTCATCCTTTTCATCCCATAAGGATGTTTTGCGATAGACAACGACAGATGAATCCCGACATCAGTCAAGTTGCAATTGGGCAGAAATTAGAAACGGAGTTTGCTTACTGGTTTTATGAATTTGTGAGTAGTATCACTCAATCAATTTCGATAATGGCTATTACTTTTTGAATTGGATGTCAATAGCTTATTAATTTATAGGTCAACGGTCCATGGTCCACAACCGACAATATTTTCATTAAATGTCTATCGCAATGGCCATTGAAGACCGTAACAACCTCTACTGGCTATTTTGTAAATGGGTACAAATTTTAGATTGAACGATTAGCAGCTTCAAGAGGCACGCAGAACTGGGGCGTGTGTGTGAAAGGAGAAAGTGTTGGAGCAAATATGCAGGATTATTATGGAAAGTTAGTAGAGGTGGTTGAAGTTGAATATCCCGGTTGGCCTATGAAACGAACCGTATTGTTTCATTGTGATTGGTTCGATCTGATAGTTCCTATGGGCAAAAAGGTTCATAACGATTACAATTTTGTTGAAGTGAATCATCGACGAAGATTGCAGAAATACGACCCATTCATCCTTGCATCCCAAGCTCAGCAAGTCTTTTACTGTGGATATCCAAGTTTGCACAACGACAAGCAAGATTGGTGGGCCGTTTCTAAAATCGTCCCACGTTCAACAATCGTAATAGAGGAGAGTTCATCAAGTCAATCAGCCGAGTGCCCTGCATTTCAAGAGGATGAGATGGAAATGCATGCAATTGAGGACGACACAAGGGCTCCTGAAACATCACTTAGAGATCCAAATGGTGATGTCCAAGAAATTACGGATGCAAATGTTCGGTTTCCTTCCGATGATAATGAAACTGATTCGCAATCCGATACGGCATCGGATGTTGAACCAACATTTCACGAAACAAATGACACCAATTAAACATAGAGGTTTTTTAAAATTTAACTTTTTTTTATAAGTGTTAAATTTTTACATAGTCAATCATTAATCATAATTTAATTGTATGAATCTTTAGTATTTTCAGTATGACGGGCAGAGGTAGATCTACCGACGACAGACGGAGTGAGCAGGGATGTAGCCCTGCTACATCAGATCACATGAGCATCGGAGATGGAGAGTTTGGATCTCCAGCAGTCACACAGCCTTCGATCTCTCCAGCAGTATTACCATCCAGCCGATCGGCACATACCTCCGAGAGTTCTTCCACCATCGGCCGCACTGTACTTCGACTTGATGCTCAGGGGATGTAAGTATATACTAATTAAAAATGTATGTTTATGTTTTTAAGTCAATTTCTTATAAACATGCATTTTTTTAACAGATTCATTGAGCAGCATCATGTATCCAGCCACATCAGTGCCGTATTTCAGAGGCGTGCAGATTCTAGTGGCTACGATTGGCGCCATGTATCTCCAGCCACGAGGGAGTTTTATTTTTCTGAGTTTCAGGTAAACTTATTAAATACAATTTATCAGTGATATAAAATTTTTAAACTTAATAAATTCAGATACTAACTTTTTATTTTAATGTAGAAAAAGTTTACGTAGGATCCTGCCAGCCATGATGCCATTAGGGCAGCATGGGAGGCTCTGATGGGACGCCGATACTCCGACATGCTTCATCGTTGGAGGTCATCGGGTCAGCGTCTTGAGCACGTGCCAGAGGGTATTTGGCACGAGTGGCAGCAGGCCTAGCAGTCCGATGGCTGGCACAGGAGGTCCGCATCAACCAGCACGAATTGCCGATCTGAGAAGGGCGGTCCTGGCATGGGTCTCTCCCATACTTCGGGCTCCATTTCGATTCAGGAGCACAGACGGCGTATGGTAAGAAAACATAAATATTTTAATTACTATTTTAGTTATTTACAAATATTTGTATTAATATCTTTTTTTTTGTTATAGTCTGAGCAGGAGGGCAGAGATCCTGGTGAGTTTCGTCTATTCAGGGCGACACACACTAGGAGGGATGGTTTCTGGGTCGACACGCGATCACGGGAGGTTGCGGTAAGAAATTAGATTTATGTAGTATCTGTTTAATTTCTAAAATTTTATTTCGAAAAATTTATTAACTCATTTATTGTTGATTTCATAATTTCAAGACACGAGTCAAGGAGCTTCGCTCCCAGGCATCGCAGGTCAACTCTACTAATGGGAAGACGCCCATCGAACTCTCAGCAAAGGAGAGTCGGCGTGTATTTTTGGAGGCTGTTGGTGCCCAGCCACGAGACCGCAGGGTCTATGGTCTGGGCACTAGAGCTTCTACATATTTTCCCCATCATGCCTCCAGCTCGCGAGTTTCTGGTGATATTCCTCCCGAGCGTTTACACGACCTTCGCAGATCTATTGCAGAGGAGGTTCGCCAGGAGGTTGAGCAGGATTTCGAGGATCGTATGCGAGGCCGGGATCAGGAGATTGCAGACATGTGAGATGAGATGCATTATTTGCGGGATATGGTTAGCCGCTTGTCGCAGAGTCTTCAGCCTCCACAGCCTCCACATGATCGCTCATATTCTTGATATATTTTTCTTTTCTTTTTTTATGTTGTAAAAACTTCAAAATTTTAATATATATATATTATTTTTGGAAATTGATTATTATTTGGATTGAGTAAAAAATGTTTCTATCAATATTTAGATTTAACGAAATTGTATTAACCGTTTTAATTTTTAATCTTTTATATTTTTTTTAAAATTTAATTTGCGACGCATTAGCGACTGAAATTGCATCGCTAATATTTTTAAAATATTATTATTAAATATTGTGACGCAATGACCTGGCATCGCAATAATTTAAAAATAAATTTAATAGCGATGCATTAGCGACTAAAATTGTGTCGCTATTATATCTAAAATATTTTTAATAAATATTGTGACGCAATGACCTTGCGTCGTAATATTTTAAAAAAAATTATTTGCAACGCATTAGTGACTCAAATTGCATCGCTATTATACCAAAAATATTATTATTAAATATTACGACGCAGCTAGATGCATCGCAATATTGCGACGTAATTTAATGTGTCGTAATATTAATAATAATTTTAAATATTAAAAATTAATTTTAAATTTAGTGACGCATTTGGATGCGTCGCAATATTGCGATGCAATGTTGACTCGCAGAGCGTCGCAATATTGCGACGCAATTGCGACAAATGGGTATTGCGACGGACATCTGAGCGACGCTGTCATTGCGTCGCAATAGCATGTTTAGCGATGCAATTGCGATGCATTTGGGCGTCGTAATATTTTATTTTTCTTGTAGTGTTCGACTCGATAAGCAGCGATTCGATTTCGAGTATTTTTTGAATTGATTTCGGGCTACTCATGAGTTGTCTTTCAGTTACATCCCTAATGTGAACCCTTCAATATTTGTCTATGTGCAGTGTAGTTGACTGGATAACATTATGAAGAAAGCAATAACAGAGAAGCAAGAAGGGTGTATTTATTTTTATTAATTAAGGTAGTTGTTATAGAAAGAGATGGTAGAGATGTGGGCCAGCGAGGCACCAACTTCTGCGGTTTGTTTTTCAAATAATTTTAGTAGAGAAATAAAAGTATTACATGCACTAATTCTTACATGTGAGCCTTGCGATGCCACACCGATGCTAGGCGATATAATCCTAGTGATGTTCGCATGCATGCATACAGTGAAACAAATGAAAAATGTTGTAGGTGATATAATGCTAGATCAGTGAACAAATGAAAAATGGTGCAGCAAGTGCACATCGATCCCGATGATTGACGTACACTATATGTACACATGCATGCTAGAAGCAAAATCATTCTTTTTTATTTTGATGTATGTATATGTAATGCACGTCAATCATTGAGCGATGGTGCAGCAAGATTTTTCATGAAAAATTATAGAAGTGGGTCAATTTGGCATTCAATTTAGGTTCTGGTCCCCTTCTATTTCTCTCCCTCCCACGTATCTTTCATCGATGTTTGATGTAGTTTGTTTTGGCCCATATGGTGAAATAGACTTGCATGCAGGACTGCGTCGATGTCCTAGAGCATTGCCCTGCATCCTTGATAAAAATAAGAGAAGAGAACACGAATAACGAGAGGAAGTCCCTTTTATTTACGACCACACATGGTACGTAAGCTAATGTTCATAGTGGTTGTACAACTAGGATAAATCTAAACAATTAAACATTGACAAACACCAAAAAAGCATTTGGTAGCCGAAATGATATTGCCACATTAATAATTTTCAATCACTTAAGATCCTTATTGCAAATTATATATAATAGAGCTTTTGATAGCAAAATTTAAATTTTAATATTTATTTAATAACCAAATTATGAAAGTATTTTAAAAATGAGTAAATGGCTAAAAATGATAGTTATAATATTTTCAACTATATATATTATGATATCATATCATATTATATTCAATGTATTTTATTATATTACATTATGTAGTATTATATTTTACTATAATGTGTTATAATATATTATCTTATATTATTATTATATTATTGTTGTTATATCATAATATAAAATACTACCATTATAAAGTATAGTTGAAAAAATTATTTTGAATATCCTAATATAAATTACTAAATAAATAAAGAAATTATTTTTCAAGGGCAATTACCAAGTCACAAAGAATCTTATTATTGTCAATTAAAGCATTCACCCCATGATTATTTATTGTTTGACATTGTTCTCTACTTTGTTATTCTTATGATTCATCAATCACCAAATAATTAAGAGGAACTAGGATCCTCATCATCATAAGGTTGAAATTCAAAATCTTTAATTGCATGATTCAAACTACTATAATTTTCACTTGTTTATAGTATAGATAATTGGGCATTATACATTATACTCAATATTCTCCATCTATTTTTTCAACATCCAAAAGTCCTTTCAGTAGTGCATTTGAGTTGACTTCCATGTTGAAAATCTAATTAATAAATAATATTTCTTTTTTTTGGATGGCCCCAAATATCCTCTTATGGATGCCCTACATCCACCAAATAGTACTTATCTTCATAAACACATAAGCACATTAATATATATATATATCATAAAATATGTATCTATTATAATAATAAATATTATTAAAATTTATAATTGTCGGTGGGTGTACAAATTGTAGCTCTTTTCTGCATAAAGCCTCTAATAAGATGTGTGTATCTTGAGCAATACCCTCTCATCTAGATCAAACAATGGTAAATTGCAATTCAAAATGACAACGCGCAATGTTGTTTTATATAGGAAACCTTTTTGGATCAATATATTATATTTGTTTAGATGGAGGAAGCTTTACCCCTATATGGGTATCATCAGTTTCTACAAGCTAGTCTTAAACTAAGGTCACTGATAATTATCATCACAAATTTTTTTTTTTTTTTTTTTGGGAACATCCTTAAACTCTGTATCAATTGTGGTAATAATATCTTTGGAGCTTGTTTAGGGCAGTGCAAAGGATTTTTTTTTTAAATGTGTATTGGTATTTTTGTTAATTAAGGTGGTTGTTACATAAAGAGGTGGTAGAGATGTAGGTCAGTGAGGCACCAACTTCTGCGGTTTGTTTTTTCCCATCTTCAAATAATTTTTAGTAGAGAAATAAAAGCATTACAGGCACTAATTATTGCACACGAGCCACGTGATGCCACACTGATGCTAGGCGATATAATCCTCTGGATATCCTCTCTTATCCCCTATTTCAAACACTACCTAAGAGAAGAGAACAAGAATAATGAGAGGAAGACCCTTTTATTTACACACATGGTAAATAAGCTATTATTCATGGTGGTTGTACAACTAGGATAAATATAAACAATTAAACATTGACAACCACCAAAAAGGCATTTGGTAGCCCAAATGATATTGCCACATTAATAATTTTCAATCACTTAAGATCCTTATTCCAAATTATATATATAATAGAGCTTTTGACAGCAGAATTTAAATTTTAATATTTATTTAATAACCAAATTGTGAAAGTATTTTAAAAATGTGTAAATGGCTAAAAATTATAGTTATAATATTTTCAACTATATATATTATGATATCATATCATATTATATTCAATGTATTTTATTGCATTACATTATGTAGTATTATATTGTGCTATATTGTGTTATAATATATTATCTTATATTATTATTATATTATCCTGTTGTTATATCATAATATAAAAAACTACCATTATAAAGTGTAGTTAAAAAAATATTTTGAATATCCTAATATAAATTACTAAATAAATAAAGAAATTATTTTTCAAGGGCAATTACCAAGTCGCAAAGAATCTTATTATTGTAAATTAAAGCTTCTTCATTCTAATATTAACATAAATATTTGACTTTGTTTACTCATGTACAAAATAATAATAAAATTGTTCATATATCTACCATCATAATAGCGATAAAATTGTTTTATTAATATTTCTCATTATATATCTTATAAACAAATATCATAAATAGATAAGTTAATGATTTAATAGATGTATTGTAATACAATCATATAAAGCATCCACCCCATGATTATTTGTTGTTTGACATTGTTCTCTACTTTATTATTCCTATGATTCATCAAACTCCAAATAATTAAGAGGAAGTAGGATCCTCATCATCATAAGGTTGAAATTCAAAATCTTTAATTGCATGATACAAACTACTATAATTTTCACTTGTTTATAGTATAGATAACTGGGCAGTATGCATTATACTAAATATTCTCTATCTATTTTTTCAACATCCGAAAGTCCTTTCAATAGTGCATTTGAGTGAGGAATATGTATGATTAAAGATTTCACACATACAGTTTGGTTGACTTCTATGTTGAAAATCTAATAGATAATATTTTTTCTTTTTGGATGGCCCCAAATATCCCCTTATATGAGGATACCTTGCATCCACCAAACAAGCATGAGAGAGAGAGAGAGAGAGAGTGTGTGTGTGTATATAAAATAAAATTTATAATTGTTGGTGGGTGTACAAATTGCAACTCTTTTCTACATAAAGAATAAGATGTGTGTATCTTGGGCAATACCCTCTCATCTAGATCAAACAAAGGTAAAATGCATTTCAAAATCACAATGCGCAATGCTGTTTTATATAGGAAACCTTTTTTGACCAATATATTATATTTGTTTAGATGGAGGAAGCTTTACCCCTATATGGGTATCATCAATTTCTCCAATGCTATTCTTAAACTAAGGTTACTGATAATTATCATCATGAATTTTTTTTTGGTAACATCCTTAAACTCTGTATCAATTATGGTAATAATATCTTTGGAGCTTGTTTAGGGCAACGCAAAAGATTTTTTTTTTTTTTTAAATGTGTGTTGGTAGACTCTGTCTTTGACTTCTTCTCTTCACAAACCCGATACACTACTAGACATAGACTTCTTTCTCAAGAGGCCCATTAAGGATGAGTAACTTTACATCCACTTGTTGAATTTACAATGGTTCTATGCAAAAAATGCAACAACCAATTTGACTATTTCAATTCTAGTAATAGAAGAAAATACCTCTTGATAATCGATTCTAGGCCATTGTTGTTAGCCTTCTCCATTAATTTTGAGCTGTATTATTCTACCTCAGCATTTGGCTTGACTTCTGTCTTGTAAATCAATTTTAAATCAACGGCCTTTTGTCTTGACAGAATACCAGTTGGCTTTCAAGTGTTGTTTTCTACTATCATCCTAATCTCTTCTTCCATATCTTTATTCCATTTTTTATTATACATAGCTTTTTCAAATTTTATAAGATCATAGTTCATGGTGAACAAATTCTCCAGCAGTATCAATAGCATTGTTAAGCATTAATTAGCATTGTTAGGTATCACCTCAAAATCTCTGTCAGGATTATTATTGTCGAGCTTTCCTAGGCCTTTCTGCTTCAACTAAATTTTCAGCTTGGACGCATCACCTTCACTAAAAATTACGTCTGTTTTGACAATTAATAACTTTGTGTGGGATTAAATAGTCTACACTCACAAAAATGACTAGATTTGTCATCAACAAGATTTTTGCTATCACGCTTTTGGCTGTACGTAAATGGTGCCATAAATAATGAAAAACCTAAGGATACAAGGGCATGGGATAAAGGTTAAATGGATGGAATTAAAGCTTTGTTATCGAGAAAAATATTACAAAAGTGCAGTAGATAAACTCCACCAACAAATATCATCGTCTCTTCTATTGTCTAGTTTTTTCTTGTTCAGCCTGGCACGACCACACAATTGAGCAAATACCTTGACATGTCTGGCACTTGGCATGAATTAATCCACTCCAAGCCTCCCCAGGGGAGAGGGGTAATATTCTGTACACATCTGGTTAAGATCCATTTGAGAGACAAACAAAACAATATGAGATAGCTTTAGGCCAAAAATAATTAGGAAAACATCATGCACCTTTAGCATGCTCCTTGTCATATCTATGATAGTTTGATCCCTCATATCAAAAACTCCATTATGCTACAGCATGCATCATTAGTGCCTTAAGATGCTTGTCAAAACGGTAAGCCTCACAGTCCAAAATTTTTTTTAAAAAAATAAAGGTAAGAAAATAATGATTCCCTCCACTTGACAAAATATTTATGGAGCTACACGTATCTGAATGTCCAAGTTCAAGTGGTTTACAAGCATGCCAAGAGTTATTAAAAAATGATTTTTCATGTAGTTTCTTGAAAATATATTCCTCACAAAATTGTTCACAATGATACCATATTTTTCTGAATAAACTATTTCAAACTTCAAAAATTTAAATGTCCAAATTTAAGATGGCATAACAACGATTCATCTTTCACAATAGCATTAAATCAGGGATAGACATCATTCTTGATATCTATTCGAAACATGAGTCTTTGTCGATGATATTACCTTTGCTATATTAAGATTGATGAATTAATTATTTTTCAATTGTATAGGTAACCCTTTACATTTTCAGCTGGCTTCTGTACATATTTTTTACTTAATTAGCTATTGCTTGTAAACCCCAAAGAGCTTGATAATTCATCAACAGTCATTGTAGTTAGCCTTTGATTCCACAATGGTAGTGACAATAGGATCGCACATGATTATAAGGTTCTGTATAATCTTTTCCTTCAATATAAGTTCTTTTAACTTCTCTTTATTAATAACGCTTGCATCCATGGCGTGTGTGCTTTGCTACATATGGTTTCAAATTTCTCCATTTATAATTGTTGGTATCATTGGAACCATGGAACAGGGAATGAAGTCGTGGAAAAAGGAACGACTCACCTGTTTCACGGTGGCACAGTGGAGGCTTCCGGCGAGGATCGTCGGTCATCGGAAGGGCTATAAGAGTCCTCGAAAATGCCCACACCCCTGGACCGCGGTGCCGGAGAGGGAGAAGGCAATGGGAGGAAGAGAAGAAGCTGGTTTTTCTTATCTGTGTTTCTAACCGATAGCTCGTCTCTCCCTTTTATTCTGCTCGTCCGAGAGACAACCCATTTAAGGGTTATGGGTGGATGTTTCCTCCGATCGGAGCCTCGAAGGAAGGAGCACGACGGCCGTGTTCCACGAGGGCGGCTCCATCCTAGCCGCAAGAAGAACAGGGAATGTCCTGTTTCAGCCCATGTTTCGTAACAATCTCCCACTCGTCCACACAGGATCTTACTTTTAATGTCATCTCACCTCTCTCCTCTTGCAGTACAGCGGGATGTGTGACCCGACGAAATTCACACACAATGACACACAGTGAAAATGCTGCACTAAGTTAATGAATAACTAATGTAGTACATTAAACGATGCAATCCAATCTCGTCCGTATCCCAAAAAATCCGATCACACCACAATAAAGTACTCTCAATCACTCAAGGATTTAATCTGAGCAGTACTTGAAAAAACACTAAGTCAAGTATCTATGTCTATAATCATATGCAACTCATGTACATGATTGTCTAGGCTATGGATCACAACAGATAAGGTGCGGTCGCGAATAATCTTCCTTGAATGCCCATACTAATCCATCTTTGTCTAGTTGACTTCCTAGGATTATCTCATGTGGCCGTATTAATTTCATGACCTTGGAGGATAAGGCTAAGAAAGTCATCCTGAACTCCAACTTCATGATATAGGCTCAAGTCCAAGGACACTACAAAGTTGTAGGGCTCACACGGTAATGGAGAGGGAGTATCCCGTTACCCATACTGGGTCGACTTTAGCACATGCAATATAATGCATGTTACGGTGGAGCTCCCACTCAATGGGCTATGTCATACTCAAACACCGTACGAACACAAGTTTAGGCATCATAAAGTTGCCTGACTCGAGCACACACCAATGCTCCCAGTTCGGCTATAACAGGCTTTAGCATGGATCTGTGGACATACATATACATTCTCCGTACTCGACTCTCTGAGTCTCATCTCAGTCCAAACTGAGGAAACTTATTATAACAATTTATGTAGCCCATTTTGCAACTTATGCAATCTGCAACTCATGCAGTCTGTAACTCATACAATATCATATGCAACCCATACAATATCAAAAGTGTCATGTTGATCACCCCTGTAAGTGGGCTGATCAAAGCCTATGACATTTATACACATATGTCCCTGCCAATATGAACTCATCATGATAATAATGAAAACAAGCATTTCATTTTAACATAAATAACACACAGTTTACAATATCCATACAATCCCTGTCTATCAGATACAATGCAGACCCAGACTCCTCATATGAGTCTGAAAGATATCTCTAGCAATAGACTTAGTCAATGGATCAACCAACATCGGTAACCTCTCATTGCTTGACCATATCTCGAATGAAGTGATATCTAATATCAATATGATTAGACCTTCCATGATACTTGGAATCTTTAGCATATTGCAATATTGCCATGCTATCGAAACATATCTAAATAGTATTATGAGCACTAGCTGATATCTCGAGTCGTCTCAAGAACCTCCTCAGCCACACGGCCTCCTGGACAGCAGTCGAACAAGCAATGTATTCGGCTTTCATAGTGGACAAGGTTGTGCAGTTCTGTTTCTTACTGCACCAAGAGACAGCTCCACCTCCAAAGATGAAAACATATCCTGAAGTGGATTTATGCTCATCTCTATCACCAGCCCAATCAGAGTCATAAAAACCATTTAATCTCAAATCTCCTCCTTGATAACATAGGCGAGATTAGCAGTACCATGAAGGTAGCGAAAAATCCTCTTTACTGCTTCCAATGAGCAAGCCCTAGGTTGCTTTGGTACCGACTAACCAAGCCTACTGCAAAGCTAATGTCAGGACGTATACACAACATAGCGTACATCAAACTTCCCACAGCACTCGCATAGGAAATCCTACTCATCTTCTCTCTCTCCTCATCCATTCTAGGGCATTGGTCAATACTCAAGGTGCATGCGTTCTCTATTAGGGTATCAACGGGTTTCGAATAGTGCATTCGGAATCGTTCCAAGATTTTTTGAATATAAGTTTCTTGAGACAGACCAAGAAACTTCTTAGCACGATTCTTTAGGATCCTCACTCCTAGCACAAAATTCGCCTCACCCATATCCTTTATCTAAAAAACGAAGGACAACCACTCCTTAGTGGCATTGATTACCCTTATAGAACTCCCAGCTATTAGGATATCATCCACATACAGCGCTAAAAATAGAATCCCATCGTTTGCTTTCTTAATGTATACAGTGGTCCTCCTCAATCATGGTAAAGCCAATCGATGTAATGGCTTCATGAAATTTAAAGTACCACTGCCTGGATGATTGCTTGAGACCATATATGGATCTTTTAAGGTGGCACACTTTGCCCTCCTTTCCTTTAGCCACAAAGCCCAAAGGTTGATCCATGTAGATTTCTTCATCCAGGCTTCCATTAAGAAATGCTATCTTGACATCCATCTGATATAGCTCCAAATCTAACTGAGCTACCATAGCTAAGATCAAGCGAATAGAGGAAAATCTCACCATAGGAGAAAATGTCTCCTCATAGTCTACGCCCTCCATCTAGGTATAGCCCTTCGCTACAAGTCGAGCCTTGTACTTATCGATTGACCCATCATCCTTGCGCTTTATCTTTAGGACCCACTTATTTCCTATAGATTTGCACCCAGACGGTAAGTCTACCAGGTCCCACACATGGTTCTGTCCATAGACTCCATCTCATCTTCCATAGCAGCTAGCCACTCTTTACGAACTGATGAATCAAGTGCCTCATGAACAGAGATTGGCTCATCTAGATCCAACGGGGCACAGAGAAACACATTCCCTTCGACCTCAAAGTATCACCATGGAACTATTCCATGTGTGCTTCTCCGTAACAATGGATCTAGACTTTGAGAGCTACTCCCTGAAGGTATATTAACCCTCATAGGTGAGCTTCCACTAGGCTCAGCTTGTGCGCTCCCACTGTCTGATGCGTCACTCCCATTGGGCCCAGCACGCCCACTAGCTGTGGCGATATCTGGAACAGGTCGTAATGCCCCTCCCTCGCTAGAGATAGTAGGAAGGTCCTTCTGTAACTCATACAGGGTTAGGTCCTTCTTGATCTCACCAATGCTTGAAAATTCATTCTCTATGAATTCCACATCTCTGGACTCTATTTCAGTCGGTCCTCCATCAGGATGTTCACCATACATTACGTAACCCTTAGAATTTTGAGGGTACCTAATGAACACCTTTTTGCTGGCCTTAGGACCTAGTTTTTCCAACTTATGGAAGGTATTGTGAATGTATCCTGCTGAACCTCATGAGCGTAAATGATATATATAAGGTCCCGCACCATACCATAACTCATATGGTGTGGAGGACACCGATTTACTGGGTATGCAGTTAAGGATGTAGGCTGCAGTCAAAAGTGCATCAATCCAGAAACTAATCGGGAGATTTGCTTGCGCCATCATTGACCTAACCATATCCAGTAAAGTCCTGTTTCGACGCTCTGCAACACCATTTTACTGCGGTGTCCCAGGAATGGTGAGCTGCCTGCGTATCCCTTGCTCCTTACAAAGCTTATGAAATTGATCAGATAAATATTTGTGACCTCTATCAGTCTGGAGAGACTTCAAAGTCTTCTCCTTGTGATTTTCCACCTCAGCTAAGAAGCGGCGAAAACAATCCAGCACTTCATAGCGGTGGGAGATTAGGTATACATACCTAAATTATGAATAATCATCGATGAATGTGAGGAAATAAGATGCGCCATGGCGTGCTCTAACACTCATGGGTCCACAGATATTTGAGTGTACTAGCTCTAATGGTTGAGAGGCCCTAGAAGCCTTACCAAAAGGCTTTCTTGATGCCTTTCCTGCCAAACAAGACTCACACACAGGGAGGCTTATTTTGCTGAGGGGGCCCAATAGCCCTTCTCTAGCCATCCGTGCCATCCTATCTTGGCCCATATGACCAAGTCTGGCATGCCATAGTGAAGAATTATCATATGCAGGAAAAGAAGCACGAGCATATGAAGAGTAAGAGTCAGATATTTCCACATCAAGTTTGAAAAATCCATACGA
This sequence comes from Calamus simplicifolius, assembly GCA_900491605.1. NCBI lineage: Eukaryota > Viridiplantae > Streptophyta > Magnoliopsida > Arecales > Arecaceae > Calamus > Calamus simplicifolius. The sequence continues at coordinate 852,107 of UESW01004012.1, forward strand.
TAAATAGCTACAAAAGGATAACACACCATTCAGATATACAAACATACAATCACCAGAAAAACAAAAGGTATAGACAAGAACTAATAGGGCAAGTATTGAGCACAGATTATACCAGATAGTTGGGACGTACAAAACATCATGTAGGAGCAATACATGTCCTCCTCGCAACCTAATGCGACATGCTCCTATACCCAACACCTGCTCATGCAGACCGTTCCCAAGAACAACATATTGGGTGCCTGCAGAAATCTCGTGAAAATCCATAAAACCAGCTCGATCTCGAACTATGTGTTTGTTCGCTCCCGTATCTATGATCCAATCAGAGAGAGTGTCAGCAACTAATGCATAAGAATAAACATAGAGAGATGTTAATGTGGAATATACCTTCTTTGGTTCTGTGCATTCATGAGCGAAGTGACCTTTCATATCATAGTTGTAGCATTTGATCTTTGCCACATTCTTCTTACCCTTTGGTTAGCCTTTCTTAGGCTTGGCTACCTTCTTTTCCTTGAAACTCTGTGAACCTTTTTTGTCACTGGATTTACTCCTTCTACCTCTGGAATGCGAAGCTCCAGAGTGAGCCACATAGGCAAAGGAGTGGGAAGTCTCTATGCGCTCAGCCTCCAGCTCGAGATGATGAGATATGCCCTCAAAAGTCTTGATGTGCTCACTATGAGTCATCAAGAGCTTCATCTGACTCCACTAAGGGTCAGGCAGCGAACGAATCAATGCAAGGACCTTCTATTCCTCAGTGAGATCAACCCCAGCCTCCCTCAGATCCCTAATCATGCCACTCATCATACGGAGATGTTCAGACATTGAATGATTGGGATTTTTGGCATGTTGCATAAATTTGAGGTTCAAGGCCCGTATCCTTGTTGCTGAGGTCTGACCAAACCAAATCTTGAGCTGGTTCCACATATCCTGGGCAGTTGAAAATCCCTTAAAATCTTCAATCAGGTCATTTTGCATATAGCTTAACATAGTGAAGCATGCACAATGATCATTCTTTACCCATTTTTCATAGATTTCGTGATCCTGACGGTTCTGTTCAGAGGTACCAGGTTCTGGTGGTGTCATATACTGTGTGTTAGGATTTCCAAGACTTCTTGCTCATTAAGTAAATATTGGATCTTTCGGTGTCATACATTATAATTTTGTCCTTCCAATTTCTCGCCTCTATCGAGGCCAGCTACACCAGATCAGGAGGCCATCACTACATTTGGTCAAGCAAAATATGGATATCAGGCACATAATCAGTATATATCTCTATTTAAAAAATATTTAGATTTCAAATAATCTTACTTATAAATGAGATCAAAAATTTTGCTAAGCTCATAATCATTACTTATTTAATAAGATAGAACACTGAATCCAATAATTTTTCATAGAACATATCTATGTTGTCCACAAAATCAGCATTGGAACAAATCCGCATATGTTATATCAAGCATATATTTCATGTCAACTAAAGACATAAATCAATATATATTATTTATACATCAAGCATAAATAAACATACTTGTAGAAAATATATAAAAATTTATATAAATGCCCCTCATGCACTAAGCATAAATTATTATGTCAACAACAATAAGATGCAGAAATATACATAAACCATATTTATACACTAAGAATAAATAATTATGTAATCAGAAAAAATTTAAAAAAAAATCAGACAGAATGGCAACAAAAATATTCATTCATAGAGCATAAACCCCCATTCCACATCAAAAAAATTTTAATAAATTTTCTATGATATTCTAAATTTTTCTAATTTTTTTATAATTTTCTGTGATTTTTTTAATTTTCTCTAGATTTTATGTAATTTTAAAATACCCAAAAAATCTGAAAAACAATTTAAATGCCACATAGGCACTGACGTCAGCCGGACTCGACACATGGACTGCCACATTGATGGGGCCCATAGCCATGTAAGCTGCCACATCATAGTCAATTTCCTTAGCTTTTTTAACTTCATGGTACGAAAAGATGGAATTGCCCCTGCTTAGTTCTCGAATTTACGGATGGTGCCACCCATAAACTCGTGACCACAGCCGTGCACGCTGCGCGCACGACTGTCCCGGCCCTCCGGCGGCCGGGACGGAGCTCCGGACGTGAGAGGGGGGACGCCGGCCTCTTGAGAGGCTCCGGCGGCCGAGCGTCCCACGGATGCATAGAGAGCCGCCGCCCTTCGTGGCGGTGGACTAGGCTTCCCCGGTCCTTCGGAGGTCGGAGAAGAGATGGGGAGGTCCTTCGGCGTCAGCGGAGATGATGCCGGTGGCCTTTCGGGGCCTCTCACAAATTTTTTTTTGAATTGCGACTCTTGTGGCCGCAGCAGAGGGGCAGGCGGCGGCATGTGGCCGCCGCTGCCTGCTCCTCCACCTCTTCCCCCTCGCCGGCCACCGCTCGATGTGTGGTTACGACTGGCGAGGTTCTGATACCACTGTTGATATCATTTGAACCGTGGAACAGGGTAATGAAGCCATGGAACAGGGAATGACTCACCTGTTTCATGGTGGCGCGCGAAGGCTTTCGGCGAGGATCGGTCGTCGGGAGGGCTACAAGAGTCTCTGGAGATGCCCACACCCCTAAGCCGCGATGCCGGAGAGGGAGAAGGCAATGGGAGGAAGAGAAGAAGCTGGTTTTTCTTCTCTGTGTTTCTAACCGATAGCTCGTCTCCCCCTTTTATTCTGCTCGTCTGGGAGACAACCCATTTAAGGGTTATGGATGGACATCTCCTCCGATCGGAGCCTCGGAGGGAAGAGCACAACGCCCGTGTTCCACGAAGATGGCTCCGTTCCAGCCGCAAGAAGAACAGGGGCTATCCTGCTTCAGCCCCTGTTTCATAACAATAATAATTCAAACCATCGCGTTAAAATTATAATTCAACCATGCTAGCTTGCTTTGCCAAAGTAGCCTTTAAAGTTCCCTGGATGTTCAATTTTGCAGAATTTTTCAAAAAATATGGTAGCTAGGAAAAAACGTTTTTAAAAGTTTGTATAGAGTCTGCAATGAAAACTCATCAAATTACAATGGATATCCATTGAATCGTATATGTTGTTCATGAAGGTTAATTTGCAAAACTAACTATAAATAAATAATTCGTATTGATATGTGTGCGCGCTCGCGCGTTTAATTGCAGCTCGGACTTGTTTCTACAACTGCGCTCAAGCGTTATATAAAGAAAGCGTGCAACTTTTTTTCATAACATCAAGCTGGGCACATAGTCCACAAAGGATAATATGCTAAATAATATAAGAAGATGTGTCATTGAAGAAAAGTTATATATGTAGCTTCTGTACAAAGATGCAACATTTTTTAAGGTGCAAAAGCTAGAAAGGGAGGTTATTTCATGCTTAGGATTCAGCTGGAATATTATTTTATAATTTTTTTTTCAAAAAAATAAGTGTCAAATATATGACCATGTGAGCCATCCGGAGAGGCGTCATGTAAGGCAACTGAGATTGTTTAATTGCACTATCTTTGATGCATAAAAGCATGCATTGAGTATATCCATTAGCTATACATATAATTTTTTTTTGGTATAAGCGGACGATCACATTAATCTCGTACGAATCAGCCCTGATAGGTCCAAGTACAAAATTTATAGCAATAAAGAAGGACAGGGATTACTCGGCTTCCATATCCACGATCCAACATGCTGAGCCACTGAAGTAGCCATCAAGTCCGCTGCCAAATTAGCTTCGCGATAAATATGACGGATCTGGGCGCAGTCAATCTCCCGCAGGATAGTCCAAATATCCGTAAGAATCGAATTCACAGGGCCAGAAGGGCAATTCTCCTTCTGCAGCCAAGAGATGACTGACATGGAATCACCCTCAATCAAAAGCATCTTAGCATGAAGAATTCGAGCAACATAAGAAATACCCGCCCAAGCTGCATAAAGTTCGGACATAGGAACAGAAGAGTACCAAAACCTTTAGCAGCCAGTAAGTCACCATATTAACCACGGATGACAAAAGCAGAACCAGCAGCTCTACCACGGACACTTCCATCAAAGTTGATTTTGACGAACCCTAGAGGAGGCTTTCAGGAGATGAAAACTGTATGTCGGTTTACTGCCGAAGCAGCAGGGGATCTCCAGAGGTCAGAGGCGTCAGAACCAATACGGGCACAGTCCGCGATCAAAGATCTAATCTTCCTCATAATTCTAAGAGCAGAAATAGAATTATCTTTAAAAATAAGTTGATTTTTCGATAGCTAAATCTGATAAGTCGATAGTCCAAAAATCACTCTTTTATTGTACCTATAATTCAATGAATTATAGCACATGTATTCATACAAATGTACGGTTAACGATCATGTTTGATACATGCCTGTTTGATACATGTCTTTGTGCATTTAAGAAGACGTACAAAGACGTTTCGTTGGTTGCACCAATGGTCTCTAAAATTCATGCTAGGATAAGGTAGACAAGTCCTTACCTAATACTATACCTGCGTGGACCCCATCGTTTATTAGTTGGTGGCCAGCGCAGTACCGCCGACAGCGGCAGGTGCGCCACCTGAACCTTGTAATCAAGAGGGCCCACTTGATGTCTTATCCCAGGCATCTCTTCCTTCGGCCACTTCTTCGAGATTTTTGCCACAACTTACAAAGACTGCGTTTATCCCAATTTCTCCCTTCCTTTCTCTTCTCTGATAGTTATAAACACTTACCAACCACCCAGCACCCTCACCATGATATCTAATATTTTTCCTCTGATTTATACCAAAGAATATAATATCTTATACTCTTGTCACATGGATCATCCGGATCTCCCAAAACACCGCATCGATTTTTATATTTATTTTTTATTTTATGGGGTTTGCGCTCATGCATAAAAAAAAGGAGAGCCACGCGTGCACCTACCACATCAGCCACCAGCACTCCTCTCGCTCATTGCGAGAGCATTCGACGCCACCAACAAACGGTTGAGTTGGTTCTTCCCTCCATAAATCTCTCCTTCCGGTTCTTGTTCTCCCGTGCCACAAGTGACAAGAGCCGTGCCACCCTCTCCCTTCTGGAAACCATTAGTTCGTCGTTCATTTTGTTTTAAAAACGAAAGCCAATCTAAGTAAGGATACGCTGCTCATAAAAAAATAGAAGGAAATCCGCAGAAATCGGTGGCATAAATCTCGATTCTGGGCCTGCTCTCCGCCACGCTCCCGTCTATAGCTGCCGCAGAGCTCGGCGAAGGCGCCCCCTTTCCCTCCCTCCGCTCGCCGGCGACCAGGGAGAAGATGCTGTACCTCGCCATTCCTGCCGCCCTCCGGCCGCCAACTCGGCCGGGGCCCTCCGCTCCCCTGGACTCCGCCGGCCGGTTGCGGCGAAGCATTGGGTTGGTGGCCTCCCCAATCCGCCCTCTCCCCCCGATCCTCGCCGTGGACAAAGAGACAAGCGAGACCGTCGAGGTCGCCTCCGCCGAAGCCTCCAATGGCTCCATCTCAGGTATCTTGATCCCTTTTCTCTCCGAGAATTGTCAATAGTTGGCGAAATTTTTTAAGAAAATTTCCGGTTTGTGATTTTGAGGGTAGGATATTTGTTGGAATTAGTACTGCGTTTTGGTTAAATGTTAATCGAATTCTACGTTTTAAATGGGACTGGGAATAATGAAAGTTTGGTTATTTCTCTCTCATTCTGTTTGTGGTTTTGCGTGGATCGGTAGAATTGGTGCTGTATTTAGTTAAATTTGTCTGTTTTTTTTTTTTTTTAATTGGCTTGAAACCCTGGGATGGATATTGATGATGCCTGATCATTTGAGCTGACATTCTTGAGCGTAAGTGAGCAGACCGTGACTTTGATGAAGAAGCTTCGCCTTATCTTCGAGATCTGCAAGAAGTCCCGGAGACCGAATGTTAGTGATCAGAATCACAGTCGTGAGTTTGAAAAAGCTCAACCTTGATAACTAAGAAGAAGATGAGAGAAAATCTCTAAGGGAGTATTTGAAATAGGGGATAAGAAAGGATATCCTTTGGATATCCCTCTTATCCCCAAAAGCTATTACTAGAAGGGATATGTCTGAAAAAGTACCAAAAGGGATAACACATGGTTAACATGGGTTATTCCCTGGACTTATTCCTTAAGGAACCTAGGAACAACTAAAGTTATTCCTTGATGGCAGACTTGTAATTTTAAAAAGGTGCTTATTGTCTCAGCTATCCCCTGGATAAATGCTATCCTATACATTTATACAGGAATAGCTTTTGGGAAGTCAAACACTACCTATAAGTGCTTTGCTTAAGTGTTCATACATTGGCCAGGGATCCCTCTTACTCGTTTTGTTGCTGCTTTGGATCTGCGTGACTTACTGGATAAGATTGGAATCTCATAATGAGCCGTGACTTTTGCTAATAGAATGTCAGAACTAGTGGGGTTGGATTCATCCCATTTGAGAACTGGGCGAGTGGTACTTTATAGCAGATGATCACCTTTCGAGGCTTATCTGGCCAGAGTCATTAAAACTTCATAATGAATGATGACTTTTTCAGTTCGTTTGATCAAGGCAATTAAAGATTCATGATGGATTATGACTTCTTGGGCTTGTCCAAAAATCAGCAGAGTTTGTCTTATCAGACATATATGGATCAGACATAACTGATGGGCCTGTCTTTGTCATAAGTGAAGGCTTACTTGGGAAGCCAATAGTTGAGTTCAAGGATAAAAGGGGATGAGGCTGCCTATGAGCTGGGGCCACCTTGTGAACTGGGGCAACCTAGAAGCCGCCTATGAGCTGGGGCCATCCTTGGGCCGCCTAGGAGCCGGGGCCACCTAGGTTCTGGGGCCGCCTAGGTTCTGGGGCCGCCTTATGAACTGGGGCCACCTAGGAGCCGCCTATGTTCTAGGGCCGCCTCTGGACCGCTTTGTGTCCAAACGATTCTCACCATTAGGTAATTTTGGCCGTTAATTTATATGTGGCTCTTATCAGCCACATCATATGCCCCCTACTCCTGAGTTTTGGTGCTTACTTATGCAGTACAGGCCAAAAGAAAGAAGCACATATCTTCCGCTTTTATTAATCCTCATACACCATAAATTAGCGGAGGCGGGCACGTGTCCTCGAGGAGGTCCGCTTTTATTAATCCTCACACACCATAAATTAGCGGAGGCGGGCACTGTCCTTGAGGAAGTAAAGTATTTTTGAAGTCCTCTCATCATTTAAGGAATGGCACCGGAAGCGATGTGGTCCGCGGAGATATTGAGAAAAATACTTCTCGATCAACAAAAAAAAGGTGGGGTGCCATTATTGGATTGTTCTTATCTGTGTTCCATCATTGGGTGCGGATTATGCCTCTCGAAAGTCACCGAAGCGTCGTATCTCAAATAGCGAAAGACTTGAGGATAGTTGGGTGAAGCTTTCACTCATGAATCTCCGCGTGACACTGTAGTGGGCGAGATATTGAAAAATGATGTATAAAGATTGTCCTGCCCGTCTCTTCGAGCTTTTTACGCCTCCACCTCCCCTGCATCCTCTTCACTTTCTGAGTCTCGAGCCTTTGTTCCTGTCCCCTTGATCTCCAGGTTAGTTTCTTTCACTTTTTGCCTTTTCCTCTCATAGATTCTAACCTTCATTGTTGGCCCAGATGGCAACCCAAGAGGGGGG
>UESW01004012.1:861160-902739 GCA_900491605.1 Calamus simplicifolius
TTCACTCCATGTCTATAAGGTAAGGCCCTATCCCATTCAAGAATATTTTTTGTGATATGTTATTCTGCTATTAATTATCATCGATCGGTTACATTGAAATTTCGGCAGCATTTCCCCATATGTTCTCCTAAATGTGTGGTATATAAGCCACACTAGGAGAACGTATGAGCAAATACAAACCGAAATCTCACCCAACGATGATTACTAGCAGACTAACATGTCGCAAGAAATATTCCCAAACTGTCCACCAGGACAATTTGAGAATTTGCAAGACTAAGGCTTACAAATTCTCAAACGGGTCTAAAGGTTAAAGTGCTGTGATTATGGAAGTCCGAAGACAATCGAACTTATGCTTGTTATTCTTAACTTCTTGTGAATTATACATGTAATCACTAACTTTTTAAGATTATTGTGTCAAATACAAATGTTTGCGAATACTAAAATGTAAATCATTGAAACTACTAATTTGTTGCTGGAAATTAATAATATTACAACAAGACTTTTATTTAGCATTACATAATTAATGCATCATTCAGTTTGCAGCAGAATATAAATAATCAAGACATAACAAATGTAAATAAGTACAAATGCACAAATACTATTGCATAAACATTCTGCTTAAATTAATTATTGCATAAATTATGCAAATTAAATAATAATACAACAAGACTTCCTATCTAGCATTACAAATATTATTGAATAATCAAGACATAACAATCAGTCTATCCAAAATTTTTTTTTTTACAGTGACCGTGGCCTTGTTTTTTTTTTTTTACAGTGGCCTGGCCACGTGGCCAGGCCACTGTGGCCCAAGTTTCCCCCCCCCCCCTGTTAAGATTTTTTTTTTGTGACAGTGGCCTGGCCACCGTGGCCAGGCCACTGCCGGCCACGGCAGGGCCGTGGCCGACAAGAAAAAAAGGGGGGGGGGGGGGGGGTTTCCCCCCTGTTAAGAAAATTTTTTTTTGTGACAGTGGCCTGGCCACCGTGGCCAGGCCACTGCCGGCCACGGCAGCGGCCGTGGCCGGAGAAGACGGCCACGGCAGCGGCCGTGGCCGCCTTGTCCGGCCGCGGCCACGGCCGTGGCCGGACAAGAAAAAAAGGGGGGGGGGTTTCCCCCCCCCCCCTGTTAATTTTTTTTGTGACAGTGGCCTGGCCACCGTGGCCAGGCCACTGCCGGCCACGTGGCCGGAGAAGACGGCCACGGCAGCGGCCGTGGCCGCCTTGTCCGGCCGCGGCCACGGCCGTGGCCGGACAAGAAAAAAAAGGGGGGGGGGGGGGGTTTCCCCCCCCCCCCTGTTAAAATTTTTTTTGTGACAGTGGCCTGGCCACCGTGGCCAGGCCACTGCCGGCCACGGCAGCGGCCGTGGCCGCCTTGTCCGGCCGCGGCCACGGCCGTGGCCGGACAAGAAAAAAAGGGGGGGGGGGCGGGGGGGTTTCCCCCCCCCCCCTGTTAAAATTTTTTTTTTTTTTTTGACAGTGCCTGGCCACCGTGGCCAGGCCACTGCCGGCCACGGCAGCGGCCGTGGCCGGAGAAGACGGCCACGGCAGCGGCCGTGGCCGGAGGGAAATCATTAAAAAAAAAAATTTTTTTTAGAGAGTATGGGGCTTACCTTGGTCGAGAGAAGAAGCCGGAGTCGGATGAGAACGCCGGGGAGCCGGAGGACCAGGGGAGCGCCGGAGCAGCGAGCGGGGATCACGGCGGCGGCTAGGTCAAGACGGGGAAGAGAAGAGAGAAAGGGCCCGGCTTAAATATAGGTAATTAGCGATGCAATAATTGCGTCGCTAATTTTTTTTTTTGTCTTAGCGACGCATAATGCGTCGCTAATCCATCGTTAATATGTTTATTATAATTTTATGAAAAATAGCGACGCCAATAATTGCGTCGCTAACGCCTAAATTGGCGCCATCGTCCGGCGGGAAAATTATTTTTATTTTCTAATAATTGCATCGCTAAGCGTCGCAATATTTTTTTAATATTTTAAATTGATTAAAATAATAACTTATTACATATATTGCGACGCAAGCAGTGCATCGCAATATTTTTTAAATATTTTAAATGAAAATATTTAAATTTATTATAATAATTACGATGACAAATTACGTCGCAATAATTTTTTAATATTTATAAATGATAATATTATAATTAATGTTAATAATTGCGACGACAAATGACGTCGCAATTTATTTTATAAAATTTTTAATTACATAAATTTATTAAAAAACATTGCGACGATCGGCAAAGATCCGACGGTTGCGATCGATCCAAGCCATGATCCCGATCGGCCACGACCTATCTCGGACAATTGCAATCCGTCCAAGATCGGCGACGATCCGACGGTTGCGATCGATACAAGCCCTGATCCCAATCGGCGAATATCGATCTCGGACCGTGGCAATCCGTCCGATGATGATCCGACGGTTGTGATCGATCCAAGCCCTGATCCGATCGGCGACGACGATCGCGGACCACAGCAATTGGTCCGATTGGCAAAGATCCAACGGTTGCGATCGATCCAAGCCGTGATCCCGATCGGCCACGACCTATCTCGGACAGTTGCAATCCGTCCGAGATCGGCGACGATCCGACGGTTGCGATCGATCCAAGCCCTGATCCCGATCGGCGACGATCGATCTCGGACCATGGCAATCGGTCTGATCGGCAAAGATCCGACGGTTGCGATCGATCCAAGCCGTGATCCCGATCGGCCACGACCTATCTCGGACAGTTATAATCCGTCTGAGATCGGCGATGATCCGACGGTTGCGATCGATCCAAGCCCTGATCCCGATCGGCCACGACCGATCTCGAAACGTGGCGATCCGTCCGAGAACGGCGATGATCCGACGGTTGCGATCGATCCAAGCCCTCATCCCGATCGGCCACGACCGATCTCGGACCGTGGCGATCCGTCCGAGATTGGTGATGATCCAACGGTTGCGATCGATCCAAGCCCTGATCCCGATCAGCGACGACCGATCGCGGACCGCGGTAATCGGTCCGATCGGCAAAGATCCGACGGTTGCGATCGATCCAAGCCATGATCCGATCGGCCACGACCTATCTCGGACCGTTGCAATCCGTCCGAGATCGGCAACGATCCGACAGTTGCGATCGATCCAAGCCCTGATCCCGATCGGCCACGACCGATCTCAAAACGTGGCGATCCATCCGAGAACGGCGACGATCCGACGGTTGCGATCGATCCAAGCCTTGATCCCGATCGGCCACGATCGATCTCGGACCATGGCAATCCGTCCGAGATCGGTGACGATCCAACGATTGCGATCGATCCAAGCCCTGATCCCGATCGGCAACGACCGATCGCGGACGCGGCAATCGGTCCGATCGGCAAAGATCCGACGGTTGCGATCGATCCAAGCCATGATCCCGATCGGCCACGACCTATCTCCAATAGTTGCAATCCATCCACGATCAATGACGATCCGACGGTTGCGATCGATCCAAGCCCTGATCCCGATCGGCCATGACCGATCTCGAAACGTGGCGATCGGTCCGATCGGCGACGATCCGAGGGTTGCGATCGATCTAAGCCCTGATCCCGATCGGCGACGTTCGATCGCGGACCGCAGCAATCGGTCCGATCGGCAAAGATCCGACGGTTGCGATCAATCCAAGCCATGATCCCGATCGGCCACGACCTATCTCGGACAGTTGCAATCCGTCCGAGATCGGCGATGATCCGACGGTTGCGATCGATCCAAGCCCTGATCCCGATCGGCGGCGACCGATCTCAGACCGTGGCAATCGGTCTGATCAGCAAAGATCCGACAGTTGCGATCGATCCAAGCCGTGATCCCGATCGGCCACGACCGATCTCGAAACGTGGCGATCCATCCGAGAACGACGATCCAACGGTTGCGATCGATCCAAGCCCTGATCCCGATCGGCCATGACCGATCTCGGACCGTGGTGATCCGTCCAAGATCGTGATGATCCAACGGTTGCGATCGATCCAAGCCCTGATCCCGATCGGTGACGACCGATCGCGGATTGCGGCAATCGATCCGATCGGCAAAGATCCAATGGTTGCGATCGATCCAAGCCGTGATCCCGATCGGCCACGACCTATCTCGGACAGTTGCAATCCGTCCGCGATCGGCGATGATCCGACGGTTGCGATCGATCCAAGCCCTGATCCTGATCGGCCACGACCGATCTCGAAACGTGACGATCGGTCCGATCGGCGACGATCCGAGGGTTGCGATCGATCCAAGCCCTTATTCCGATCGATCACGATCGATTTAGACCGATCGCTATTTAACATAATTAATTTTTTTAAATATATTATGACGCAAAGGGTTGCATCGTATTTTTTTAATATGATAATTATAATATAAAAAAATTAATTTTAATTCTAATAATTACGATGCAATAAGTACGTCGCTATATTAAAACATAATTTTTCTAATTAATTTTTTGGCTTATTACATCGCTAATGCGTCGCTATTTAACATAATTAATTTTTTAAAAACATTGCAACTCACTGTGTTATGTCGAAATTATTTTTTCTCATATTTATAATTTATAAAATTTAATTTTATTTAAAATAATTGCGATGCAGTTATTGCATCGCTAAATAAAAAATAATTTTAATTTATTTTTTGATTTATTGCGTCGCTAATGCGTCGCTATTTAAAATATTTAATTTTTTCAAAATATTGCGACGCACTAGGTGGCATCGCAATATTTTTTAAAATATTAATACTGTAAAAATATAATTCTATTTAAATTATTTGTGATACAATTGTTGCGTCGCTAAATTAAAGATAATTTTTCTATTTTTCTAGTTTTTTGCGTCGCTAAGGCGTCGCTATTTAAAATATTTAATTCTTTTCAAAACATTACGACGCACTGTTATGCGTCGCAATATTTTATAAACTATTTGTTCTTTAAACAATATAATTTTATTTAAATTATTTACAATGCATTTGTTGCGTCGCTAAATTAAAAATAATTTTTTTTATTTTCTAGTTTATTGCGTCGCTAATGCGTCGCTATTTAATATATTTAACTCTTTTAAAAATATTGCGATGCACTGTGATGCGTCGCAATATTTTTTTCTGATAATTAAATTTTATAAAATTTAATTTCATTTCGATTATTTGCGACGCAATTGGTGCGTCGCTAAATTAAAAATAATTTTTCTAATTATCTATTTTATTGCATCGCTATTTAAAATATTTAATTCTATTAAAAATATTGCGATGCAAATATTGCATCGCAATATTTTTATTGTTATTTATATTTCATAAAAAAATAATTTAAAAATATTGTGACGCAATATTTACGTCGTAATATTAAAAATTTAATTTTTTTTTTGATTTTTTGGTTAATTGAGTCGCTAATGCGTCGCTAATGCATCGCAATATTTTGTTGTCACAGAGGCGTTGCAAAGGGGTCGCAATTTAGCGACGCAATTATGCGTCACTAAATTTGCGTCGCTATTTCAGTATTTTCTTGTAGTGTTATAATATAAGGCAAAGATATGATCTTGATGCATGTTAGAAAGATTAATATGTAATCTTTAAATTTTCGTATTGATAATTGTTATCAAATTTTAAAATATGCATACCTTGGGGATTAACTCTCCCAACAATATAGTGATCCCACCCGAGACCGATGGGGGTCTCGAGGGTAAGATAATGCTAGTGCATCCCAAGACCGGAGGGGGTCTCGGGGTCGAGATATGGTGATGCACCCCGAGACCAGAGGGAGGTCTCGGGGTCAAGAGATGATGATCTCCGTTAGCTGCTGTTACCTTTTATTCTAACGACATTGGATCAGCCATATCAATATATGTTAAAATATTTTATTATAAAAAAGCTAAATGGATTGAACATTATGCTACCATAGTTGTCATTGGTGAAAGCCATCCATAAACGTCAACATAAGTAGGAGGTGCCAAATTCTTATTCATGAAATAAGAATTCAAATACAGGTTCTACATGGGTAAATGGGTAATTGAAGTCTTAAGAAAGTGAGCTTAGATTTGCTACAAATAAACATAAAATTTCTCTTGCATCTTTATTGATATTATAACTATACATAAAAATTTATTGTGAAAATTTTATTAGTATGCTCACATAGGTTTTGCTAATGTATGTGATAGTCATATCATGTTGTTTAAATATGAAAAACTATTGTAATGAAAATATGTTATATGATTATCAATTATATGCATATAATCAAAATTTTATATGGCATCATAGAATAATATTTAATTTCATATTTATAAATTAAGAATCGATAAATAATAATGATGATGATAATATTAAAAAGATAATGAATTAATTATATGCATTTACTATCACCACGGAATGAGGCGATATTTGTTGTTACTATAAACTATAGCATGATTAGATATGATTGCCACCACACGTTGAAACATTGCTAGATGTTCATTGTCACCACAAACAATAATGCGATTAGATATGGTTGGTAACATGGGTTGAAGCATTGCTAGATGAGATTCCATTGATTGCTATTATGGGCTGTGCATGGTCAGATTTACTTGCCACAAACTAATGCATGATTTTGGCTAGCCCATTGCCAAGCTATTAAGTTCGGTCTTGTGCATAATAAAAATAATGAACTTAGTTGAAGATGCTATTAATAGATGTGATCCGAAAGGATTGTAATATTTTGAAAGTAATTATATTGATACATGTTATATAATTGTTCACCTAAGTATGTAAATATTATCATTTATTGATATTTTATGATGAGTATATAAGTGCTTACCTAAGTATGTAAATATTATCATTTATTGATATTTTATGATGAGTATATAAGTGCTTATAAGTGTATGCAAGGGTTTCTCTTTGGGCTTTAGTTCTTCATATTCTTTTGCATATTTTTCGTTTGTTTATTGAGTCTTAGAATGCTTAGGATTAAGATGGATTACGTTTGAAGTTAGAAGAAAGAGATACATAATATTTTAGAATTCTTGCTGAAGAGAGAGGGCTTCAAATAATTAAGGATAAATTAGGTCACTTGATACTAAACTTTATAATTACTTAATTTATAATTCTTATAAGCTAATTAATATTTGTTTGAAATTTAATGTATTAGTAATTGGTATTTTTAAGAAAAATCAGATGTTGCATAATTTTTAAGTTATGTTTGGGAGTTTTACGACTGTATCACGTGTTTAGCTTAGACATAGGATATTTGGCTGGTTTGAATAAGTCAAGGCCATTTCTGATTTGGAGTTAAGCCAAAGATATCGACTTCATAATAACTAATGTTTTGAAGATTGGACCGAATAATAAACTGGCTTGATGTTTGGGTCGTGGATCAATCGGTTTGACTGGATAAATCAGTTTGATCTAACCGAATGATATCATAATTAATTTTTAATTTAATAATATAGAAATAATAAAATATAATTATCAAACTATAGAAAAATATCTTTAAAACTTATATGCCTATTCAAGAAAATTTTATTCAACATAATATTTTCTATTCAAAATTTATAATTTAAATTAATGAAACTAATAAAACTAATTAAAAATATAATAATAATATTCAACAAGAATAAGCATGATGCAAAATGATACTTAAAAAGTTATAATATCCAACAAGAATACAAGATAATAAAAATAAAAATCTAAAAATAAATTAATATTTCATAAATCAAAAATTAAAACTCGAAATAAAAAATTAAAAATTCAAAAAAAATCAATCCTAATTTCATTTATCAAAACTAAAAGTCTAAAAATTGGGATTGAACCGATTCTTCAAAATCCAATCGGTTCAATGAGCTTTTTTTTTATTTTGATCTGATTATATAAAAGTTAATTTTAATAATAAAATCAGATCAGATTGATGGCCAACTTTTGGTTGGATGGATTTGATTCGATTGGATTTTCAAAACCATGTTAATAACCACTTCATTGCAAGACTTCAAAAGGCGCATGGAATCTTCGGCATATGATTGAGTATTGTTGCCGCAAAAATCCGTTCTCCGACTCGGGTGCGCTTTTGGCTCCTGATCCAGACGCCGATCTCGTTGCCTTAGGGTAGAACCTGTAAGACAGTCCGCACGCAGAGAGTGCCTTAGGGGTTGCCCTCTGCAGAGGACCCTTCGATACCCAAGTCAGTGGAGATTCACAACAAGCAGATGTGAGGAGAAGACTCTCACAGAGGAATTTCCCTTTTGGCGGGTGTTCTCTCTCTCCAGAGCTTTGAGCTTAGGAGGAGCTTCAATGGGGTGTGAGGGCTAGTGAATGAGTGCGAGTAATTGCATAAAAGTATGCGTACAAAATTGGTGTACCTAAGAGATTGGAGGGTTGTGGTATTTATAGGCGATCACCTGATTCCTAGGACGTGCCCTGGATGGGGTCTGAAAATTGTTAGGATTTGAGATGGATTCGAATCAAGTTTGTTACGAGGCCAGTAGGGTCCATATCTTGTCAGTTAGAGGATCGATGGCTGGAAGAGTTGGTTGATGCCTTGAGATTCAGTGATCATATGGACCTAGGCCACTCTTGCGGGTCCTAGGCCACATCTGGGTATGATTCCTCATTTGGAATCTTATTTAGTTATAGTGAATACGAACTGTCCTGCGCCAGATTCCACAGAGGTATTTCGAAGGCCTTGGTTCAGCCAGAACAAGAAATAACATGGTTTTCCGAGGTATAGAATGGCTCAGCCCGAATAGCCGAGGCACGATTGGCTCGGATGGCCGAGGTATGATCGGCTCGGATGGCCGAGGTATGGTCGGCCCAGATGGCCAAGGTATAAGGATGGTTCGGGTTGTCGGGGCGACCCAACTTTGTCAAAGGTGATTCGGCTTCGTTGCTTGGATGTTATGCCAGCTGGCCGACAAGGCGTTTGGACTGGGCGTGACCCAATTGTCGATGTGGGCAATTAATAATGCAATGATGATTTTATCCCTCATCACATGCCCTCCACTCCCTAGTCCGAAGTGTAAGTTCGGATATAGGGAGTAGAATTCTGGAGCAATCTTATTTGGGGGATTTAAAAAGGTGGGCAATGATAGTCTTGTAAACGATGGGCCGCTGTTTCGTCATCATTTTTCGCTGCGGCCCGAGGAGAAAATGCCTCGTTTCCAGCAAGCCGCGATAGCGGAAGTTCCACATGGAGGGACTCCTTTATTTCTGGCGCCCGTATCGGGGGTTTCGGTGTCTAGGGCTTTCTCTCTGGAGCATTTATTTAAAGAGGGTTGGGGCGACTGTTGGCCCAGATGACAACCCAAGAGGGGGGGGTGAATTGGGTTCTTTAAAAAATGAGCCTTTTAAATTAATTAGCTTGAGATGAATGAAGGCAATATACAAAGTAATTATAAATTGCAGTGAATAAAACAGAGATAGAGAAAGAGACAATAGAACACGGCAAACACAAAAGAATTTATAGTGGTTCGGTGTATCCAACACCTATGTCCACTCCCAAGATTCACTTGGGTCCACACTATAATCACCCTAGATTACAGCATAGTTGTTTTACAAGCTCACAACTCGAACTTATTGTTTTTCCGAGTGCACAACGAACCCAGCTGGTTTTCAAGGGCTCACCAACACAAAAACCCTTAACCCAAGCTTAACCAAGCTTAACTGAGGTAAGACTACCTCCTCTAGTTCAATCCTCCAGATTGAGCTAGACACAAAGAATAGAAATATGTTTGTTTAGCTACAATGGCTCCTTAATGAGCAGATAAACAAATGTAAGAATAGAGTTTAGATAAGCCTGATTTGCAGTTGGTTGGCTTTGAGCTTTTCTCCTTTTCTTCAACTCATTGGAGGTGTAGAACCAGGCCTCAGCTTGGATTCTTCACGGAAGATGTGTTGGAGTTGATTTGGGCTTTCCCTCTTTTCTTTGAGTGTTGAAAATCTCTTGATATACTCTTGAATAGCACTTGGATTTTCTTCAGAAACTTCCTTGGATTCGAGCTTGAACACAGAAGGAACTTCCCTTGATTTCACACTCTTTCTTTCACTCTATTTTGAATCTCGAATTTTTTCAACTGAAGCTCTGTTTTTTCAATTTTTCTCTTCTTTTTCTTTGAAATAAATTTCTCTCTTTTTTTCTCTCTTTGATTTGAAAACAGCTTCTTTATTTATAGATTCTGCAAGAATATAGCCGTTAGAGACAAAGAAAAATAGCCGTTAATCAAAAAACTTACCGTTGGAGCTGAGTTGGCATCCGTAAAAATTTTGCCCAGATTTGCTGGAGTCGACTCATGCTTTTTCCGAGTAGGCTCGAGCTCGTGATACTAAAAATAGAAATGTTTAGAAAGTCATGGGGTCGACTCACCAAAAGTAAAGTGTCGACTCCTGAAAGTCGGGGGTCAACTCATGAAAGGTTGGGGTCGACTCGCGAAGTGCCCAGAAAAACACTCCTCTGGTGTCTGAGCGGAGTCGACTCGCACAGTCATGGAGTCAGCTCGACAAAATCGGGGGTCAACTCGTGAAATTACGTGGGTCGACTCGAGACAGATACACATTTCTGTTCTCTGAGTGGAGTCGACTTTGAAACTCAAGAGTCGGCTCCGGAACGTATCAAAAATCAGAAACTTTTCTGATTGACTTTAAAATCATTCCATATTCATTTTAATTCATATTTTGACTTGAATTCAATAAAATTGACATTAAGAATTAATTCAAGAAGTATTCCATAAACTCATTGATTTTAATATGAATTATAAAATTTCTTTTTGAAAGCTTAAACATTGAGCTTAAAGTTACTTTCAAAATGATTAATGTCCAACTTTAACATTCTCATTGATTGTTCAAAATAAATTCATTGCACATGTAAATAAACTCATTGCATCTTTTATCATACTCATGGCTTTTAGTAATCATCAAAATCAAAAGGATTGGGGCATAAAGTTTTTCAACAAACTCCCCAACAATCTCCCCCTTTTTGATGATGACAAAAACATTGAGTTTATGCATGATTGATTTGTGAATTTATTTTGATTTCATAAATAGGCTTAGGCTCCCCCTGAATGAGGTAGCTCCCCCTATGAAGCTTAATCATTCAATTAATTATCTTATTGATTAATTTGATTTTCTCATATGCATATTCAATCATAAATATATAAAACTATATAAACTCTCCCCCTTTTTTGTTATCAACAAAAAGGTAGAGAAGCATAAACATTCATTCATTCATTGATAGAAAGAAATACATTGAGTAACCAAAAATTGACATTTCATTCCATCAAAGAGTCTAATACATTAAAGTGATTAATACATTGATATCAAAAAGTAAAACATAACAACAATTTCAATACATAGCAAGGATTGAAAATCTAATACATTAGAAATGAGTTCTGACAATCCTAGTTAAATGATCAACTATGTTCTTCATTCCATCAGTCTGTAATTTTACATAATCTTTTAGTCTCTCATCTACAAAGGTGCAAGCAGTTAAGATTTTATCTTGTAGCTCTGCATTGCTTTTAGAGTAGGTCTCACCATCTCTGCAAATATCTTGAAGCTCTTCAAAATGTTCTTGAGGTCTCCACTTAAAGACTTTGACGAAGTGCTGAGAGTAGACTCAATTTTAGTGATTCGATCATCCAATGAATACAGAGTCTCTTTTAGGTTCATGAACTTAAATTCAAACTCAGACTTTAATTTTTCAGACTGATCTTCTAAGAGTCCTTTGAGTTGCATTAATTGTAGATCTGAGAAGCCAGCAGTAGAGGATGAAGCTTGATCAATTGACTGAGCAGGTGTAGGAGCAGGTGCTGAAGTAGGAGGGCTCGGAGGTGCAGGTGAGGATTGTCTAACTGATGGACCTGGTGCATCAACATCCGTAGCTCTCTCTTCTATTAATGCTTTCCTCTCCCATTTTCCATTTTTCTTAATAAAATCCATCCGATGAATGGTGGCCAAGCTATAAAAGTCTGTATGCCTCAGATTCCTCATTGGCTCACTGTCAGATATAACAACTCCTTGACTCAGAAAAATCTTTGTAAGAATCATTCCATAGGGCAAGCTAGCTTTCCTTTTTCCTCCACAGTCAGCGATGTACCAAAGAATCATACTTGGAAGGTTTATAGGTTTGCCCGTGACAATGGCATCCATTACAAAGATCTCTTTCAGATACATAATCAAATCTTCCTATCTTTGGAAAAAGTATCCTACTGCAAATGTTATGAAGTAACCTCAGTTCTAATGAAAGTTGGTTGGCAAACACCTCTTCAAATCCGACAACATCCCGGTTTAATAATCTAGCAAGAGCAGGACTTCGGTCTTCAGAAGAAAATGTGGCTGTACCTGATAAGGGTAGATCCAATAGTCTCGACAGAAGTTCTACAGTCACTGAGATCCTATATCCTCTCACTGTGCTCATGAGACCATGATCACCTCTAGACAAATTCTTATAGAACTCTTTTACTAGAGCGGGATAAGTGGGGCAATCCAGTGAACATATCTTCTCCCATCCCATCTCTATCAATTGTCTCCCTAATAAAAATCCCTCTGCCTCAAAAAGTTTAAAATCCACTTTCCTACCCATGGTTATGATTCTATCTGCTAAACGATCTACCTGAGTAGGAGCAGCAGCTGGAGAAGCATTGGGGGTTGAAGATGATGAAGTGGAATCCGTGCTTGGAGAAGGCTCACGCACCGGACGCCTCACCGTCTTCCTCACGGCACGCTTCCGCTTCACACCGGCCGCAGCAAGATTGGAACCTCTAGTTTTGGGTGCCATTGGTCGATTGGAAGTAATAATCAGTGATTTTGGGAATTTGGAAGGTCTGGAGATATTTTGGAGAGAGTATTTTGAGAGATTGGAAAGTTTGAAATGAACGGCGAGTCGACTCTGCCCTAGATAAATCGACCTGGGACCACTTCGAGTCGGCTCGCGCAAAGCCAGGGGTCGACTCTGGACAGTCACAGAAAACCATCCCAACTTGGAGTCGACTCGCGCCGAGAAGGGGTCGACCCGAGAGTTTCAGCAGAAACCAGGAGTCGACTCCGATACGCACCGAGTCGGCTCCGAGACCATTTCAGAGCAAAAACATGAAATTTCTGAAATGTGTCTGGAAAATGATCATGAAAATTGATAAAATAATTATTGAATATGAATGGATCAATTAGATATGAATTCTAGATAAGATTTCCTTAAAGATCAAAGATTTGAAAGAATCTTAGATAAAATTTCCTTAGGGGTTTCAAATTCATTCTAATGGATCACAAATCCCTAACTCTCCTCTAAGATAACAGAATCTTTCTTCACTTAAAGGTTTTGTAAATATGTCAGCTAATTGTTCTTCAGTGTTAACATAGTCAAGACATATTTCATTATTTGCTACATGTTCTCTTATAAAATGATATCTAATTTCTATGTGTTTAGTTCTAGAATGTTGAATTGGATTTTTTATTAGATTAATTGCACTTATGTTATCACATCTTATAGGTGTTTTATCAAGTGTGACACCATAATCTTCAAGTTGTCGCTTAATCCATAGGATTTGAGCACAGCAACTTCTAGCTGCTACATATTCAGCTTCAGTAGTTGATAATGCAACTGAATTTTGCTTTTTGCTAAACCAGGAGATTAAGTTACTTCCTAAGAATTAGCATGCACCACTTGTGCTTTTTCTATCTAACTTACATCCAGCATAATCAGAATCAGTGTAAGCAATCAAATTTAATGTGCAGTCTCTAGAATACCATAAACCTACATTTTTTGTTCCACTTACATATCTCAGTATTCTTTTAACAGCAATTAAATGTGATTCTTTAGGTTCTGACTGAAATCTAGCACATAAGCAAACAGCAAACATTATATCTGGTCTACTTACGGTTAAGTAAAGTAGGGATCCGATTATACCTCGATAATATTTCTGATCAATCTTCTTACCTTCTTCATCTTTGTCCAGCTTGCATGAAGGACTCATTGGTGTTCCGAGGGGTTTAATTGATTCCATACCAAACTTCTTTAGGATTTCTCTTGTGTATTTTGTTTGGTTGATAAAGATTCCCTCTTTGCTTTGTTTGATTTGGAGTCCAAGGAAGAAGTTGAGTTCTCCCATCATGCTCATTTCAAATTCTCCCTGCATCAACTTAGCAAACTCTTGACATAGAGTATTGTTAGTAGCACCGAAAATGATGTCATCAACATATATTTGAACTACTAATAAATCTTTACTTTTTCTTTTCAAAAACAAAGTTTTATCAACATTTTATCTTATAAAATCATTTTCAATTAAGAATTTACTTAATCTATCATACCAAGCTCTAGGTGCTTGTTTCAAACCATACAATGCTTTGTGCAATTTAAAGATGTGATTTGAAAATTCGTGATCTTCAAAACCTGGTGGTTGTTCTACATATACTTCTTCATTTATAAATCCATTTAGAAATGCACTTTTTACATCCATTTGAAATAAGTTAAAATTCATATGATATGCAAATGCAAGTAATAGCCTAATGGCTTCTAATCTAGCCACAGGTGCAAAAGTTTCATCAAAATCAATGCCTTCTTCTTGATTATATCCTTTTGCAACTAATCTAGCTTTGTTTCTAATTACTATGCCATTTTCATCTAGTTTATTTCTATATATCCATTTTGATCCTATAACAGAATGATTTTTAGGTCTTTCAACTAAAGTCCATACATTATTTCTTGTAAATTGATTTAATTCTTCTTGCATTGCTAACATCCAATTATTATCTTTTTCAGCTTCTTCAATAGTTTTAGGTTCAATTTGTGATACAAATGCAAGATGATTACTGATGTTTCTCATGGATGATCTAGTTCTTATTCCTTGAGATGGATCACCTATAATCAATTCCTTAGGGTGACTATAAGCATATCTCCAATCTCTAGGTAGATCTACATCATTATGATTAGCGTTAGTATCATCATCCTTAGGTGAATTATTATCTTTAGCATCTTAATCTTGATCTAAAGATACATTAATATTTAATTTTTTAAGATCTTTTTCAATTATGTTTGTATCTTCATCATCATCAAATTTTTCAGAATGAATAGCTAAGGATTCATCAAAAACTACATGAATTGATTCTTCAACAACTAAAGTTTTCTTATTAAATACTCTATATGCTTTATTAGTTATTGAGTATCCTAAGAATATTCCTTCATCAGATTTAGCATCAAATTTGCCTAAATTGTTTTTACCATTATTATGAACAAAACATTTACAATCGAATGCATGAAAATATTTTATATTGGGTTTTCTATCATGCCATAATTCATAAGGTGTTTTCTTTAAAATAGGTCTTATTAAAGCTCTATTTAAGATGTAACATGCTGTGTTAATAGCTTCCGCCCAAAAGTATTTTGGGAGTTTACTTTCACATAGCATGGTACGGGCCATGTCTTCTAGAGTCCTATTTTTCCTTTCAACTACACCATTTTGTTGTGGGATCCTAGGTGCAGAAAAATTATGATTAATACCATTTTCATTGCAAAAGCTTTCAAATAAGTGATTTTCAAATTCAGTTCCATGATCACTTCTTAGAGATACTATGGTAGTGTTTTTCTCATTTGTTACTTTCTTGAAGAATTTCATGAATATCGAGAAAGTCTCATCTTTGTGAGCTAAAAACATTACCCAAGTGAATCTAGAGTAATCATCTACTATCACAAGACCATATTTCTTTCCTCCTAGACTTGTGGTTCTAGTTGGTCCAAAAAGGTCCATGTAAAGTAGCTCTAAAGGCCTAGAAGTTGAAACAATATTTTTAGATTTGAAAGAACTTCTTGTTTTTTTTCAAACTGACATGCATCACATATTTTATTATTTTTAAAATCTAATTTAGGTAAACCTTTTACTAAATCCATTTTAATTAGTTTTGAAATCAAGTGTGTGCTTGCGTGACCTAATCTTCGATGCCACAACCAACCAGTCTCATTCATATTAGCATTATTTGCAACTAAGCAATGATTATTTGTAGACAATTTGTCTAAATCAATCATATATACATTGCCATTTCTATTTTCAATAAAAACAATGCTATTATCAATGGGATTAGTTACAGTGCATAAAGAAGATTCAAAACATACTTTAAAACCTTTATCACATAATTGACCTATACTAATTAAGTTATGTTTTAAACCATCAACATAAAGTACATTCTCAATAAACGTGGAGGGAGTTATTTGAATGTTACCAAACCCAAGATTTGGCCTTTGCCATTGTTGCCAAATGTAACAACTCCTCCTTTCTTTTCTTCTAGGGTGATGAATTCTTCTTTGTCACCCGTCATATGTCTTGAGCAGTCACTATCAAGATACCACTTTTTCTTTGATCTCTTGGCCACAAGACATTCCTGCAACAAAATCAGACTTTATGTTTAGGTACCCAAGCTTTCTTGGGTCCTTCATGGTTAGTACCAACAAATATTGTTCCTTTTGGAACCCATATTTTCTTTCCTTTAATATTTAAGTTTTTATTAGGTTTTAGATTTTTACATTCATATGATTTATGCCCTTTTTTATTACATTTAAAGCATGTGAAATTACTTTGGCCAGCACTTACAAAAATATTTTTAAGTGATTTCTGATTCCTTAAAGTGTTATATCCTAATCCGTCTTTGTCAAAAATAGCTTTTTGACTATTTAACAACATGTCTAATTTAATTGAACTTAATGTAAACTTATCAACTATGTTTTTATGTTTTTCAACCTCATCCTTTAGTTTATCTTTTTCATTTGAGATTGATTCCTTTTCATTCATTAAAATTTTATTTTCAGATTTAAGTTTCTTAATTTCATTGTTAAGATTTTCTTTTTCATGAATGAAGGCTAAGTTTTCATTTTTCAAAAACTTATATTTTTTTTTCAAAATTTTAAAGTCCCCAACAAGTTCATTAAAGGCATCAAAAAGTTCATCGAAAGCAAATTCATCGCAAGGGTTGTCGGAACATACCTCGTCATTGTCGTCCGCCATAAAGCATACGTTTGCGACTTCTGTTTGCTCTTCTTCTTCGGAAGAAGATTCCTCGCTGTCACTCCATGTCGCCATATAAGCCTTCTTTTTCTTTTTGTAGGCTTTCTTCAACTTTGGACATTCATTTCTAAAGTGCCTCGGTTTATTACACTCATAGCACGTCAAGGGGTCTTTCTCTTTTTCCTTGTCCTTGTCCTTAATCTTATCCTTTTCTCCTTCCCACTTAGCTCCAAATTTTTTCTTGTGGAAGGGTTTCTTTCTTTTCATAAATCTCTTAAATTTCTTTGCCAAGAGAGCAGTCTCCTCATCATTATCATCATCATCATCACTGCTGCTCTCTTCTTCTTTTGCAGCTTTGAGGGCAATAATTTTCTTTTTCTTTGAATCCTCCTCAACATGCTACCTCATAGTCAGCTCATGGGTCATAAGGGATCCTAGAAGCTCCTCTAAGGGTAAAGTGTTGAGGTCCTTAGCTTCTTGGATTGCAGTCATTTTTGCTTTCCATGATCTTGGTAAAGACCTAAGAATTTTCTGAACAAGTTCAGAGTTAGTATATGTCTTACCAAGACTTTTCAAACCATTTACAATGTCCGTAAATCTAGTGTACATGCATGCAATGGTTTCAGATTGTTCCATGCTAAACAATTCATATTTATGCACAAGTATATTAATCTTAGATTCTTTAACTTGATTGGTTCCCTCATGGGTAACCTCTAATCTATCCCATATCTCTTTAGCGGAATTACAAGTAGAGATACGATTAAATTCATTAACATCAAGAGAACAATATAAAACATTCATGGCCTTAGCATTGAGCTGTGCCATTTTTCTATCATTATCATTCCAGTCCCTTTCGGGCTTAGGAACAATAGTGCCATCTATAACATGTGTGGGTGTACTAGGTCCATTGATTATAACACCCCATAGCTCATAATCAGAAGCTTGAATGAATATCCTCATTCTAGCTTTCCAATAAGAATAGTTTGAGCCATTAAAAAGTGGAGGTCTATTCGTAGAATGACCTTCAGCAAAAGAACCAACTTATGTTGCCATTTGAAACTTTAGCTCTTGATCGTGTGATCAAAATATAATGAGCACTAGCTCTGATACCAATTGTTGGCCCAGATGACAACCCAAGAGGGAGGGGGGTGAATTGGGTTCTTTAAAAAATTAGCCTTTTAAATTAATTAGCTTGAGATGAATGAAGGCAATATGCAAAGTAATTATAAATTGCAGTGAATAAAACAGAGATAGAGAAAGAGACAATAGAACACGGCAAACATAAAAGAATTTATAGTGGTTTGGTGTATCCAACACATACGTCCACTCCCAAGATTCACTTGGGTCCACACTATAATCACCCTAGATTACAGTAGAGTTGTTTTACAAGCTCACAACTCGAACTTGTTATTTTCCCGGGCGCACAACGAACCCAGCTGGTTTTCAAGGGCTCACCAGCACAAAAACCCTTAACCCAAGCTTAACCAAGCTTAAACTGAGGTAAGACTACCTCCTCTAGTTCAATCCCCCAGATTGAGCTAGACACAAAGAATAGAAATATGTTTCTTTAGTTACAATGGCTCCTTAATGAGCAGATAAACAAATGTAAGAATAGAGTTTAGATAAGCCTGATTTGCAGTTGGTTGGCTTTGAGCTTTTCTCCTTTTCTTCAACTCATTGGAGGTGTAGAACCAGGCCTCAGCTTGGATTCTTCACGGAAGATGTGTTGGAGTTGATTTGGGCTTTTCCTCTTTTCTTTGAGTGTTGAAAATCTCTTGATATACTCTTGAATAGCACTTGGATTTTCTTCAGAAGCTTCCTTGGATTCGAGCTTGAACACAGAAGGAACTTCCCTTGATTTCACACTCTTTCTTTCACTCTATTTTGAATCTCGGATTTTTTCAACTGAAGCTCTGTTTTTCCGATTTTTCTCTTCTTTTTCTTTAAAATAAATTTCTCTTTTTTTTTCTCTCTTTGATTTGAAAACAGCTTCTTTATTTATAGATTCTGCAAGAATATAGCCGTTAGAGACAAAGAAAAATAGTCATTAATCAAAAAACTTATCATTGGAGCTGAGTTGGCATCCGTAAAAATTTTGCTCAGATTTGCTGGAGTTGACTCATGCTTTTCCCGAGTCGGCTCGAGCTCGTGATACTAAAAATAGAAATGTTTAGAAAGTCATGGGGTCGACTCACCAAAAGTAAAGTGTCGACTCCTGAAAGTCGGGGGTCGACTCATGAAAGGTTGGGGTCGACTCGCGAAGTGCTCAGAAAAATACTCCTCTGGTGTCTGAGCGGAGTCGACTCGCACAGTCATGGAGTCCGCTCGACAAAATCGGGGGTCGACTCGTGAAATTACGTGGGTCGACTCGAGACAGATACACATTTCTGTTCTCTGAGTGGAGTCGACTCTGAAACTCAAGAGTCGGCTCTGGAACGTATCAAAAATCAGAAACTTTTCTGATTGACTTTAAAATCGTTCCAGATTCATTTTAATTCATATTTTTGACTTGAATTTAATAAAATTGACATTAATAATTAATTCAAAAGTATTCCATAAACTCATTGATTTTAATATGAATTATAAAATTTCTTTTTGAAAGCTTAAACATTGAGCTTAAAGTTACTTTCAAAATGATTAATGTCCAACTTTAACATTCTCATTGATTGTTCAAAATAAATTCATTGCACATGTAAATAAACTCATTGCATCTTTTATCATACTCATGGATTTTAGTAATCATCAAAATCAAAAGGATTGGGGCATAAAGTTTTTTAACAAACTCCCCAACAGCGGTGCTCCTTCTGCGACGCTCCTTTGTCCCTGTCATAAAGGTTTTTCACTCTTTCTCTAAGCCCTTGCCTGCTTGTTCCTACCCCCCATTCAGCCAATATGAAGGGTCCAGGCGATGTTGCTTCTAAGGTAACCTTTGATGATCTGGATAGGATCCGTCACCATTATATGGTTCCTCTGGATGTAGCCTTATGGGTGCCGAGGACCGAGCACCAGGTTTCGACCGAGTTAAGCCGGGGAGTCTTCTTCTACGAGGAGAGCCTGAGGGCAGGTCTCTGATTCCCTCTTCACCTGCTGATATAGGAGGTGATGAGGTTTTACAACATATGCCCAACGATGGTAGCCCCAAATAGCTGGCGCAATCTTGTCGGGTTCATCTCGATGTGCAGTCATGTTGGGGTGACTGCGACCCTTCCCATATTTCGAGTCTGTTACAACCTGGTTTCCAGGAGCAGCTTTGAGTGGCCCTACATTGGTCCCCGTAAGTCATTCAAGATGATTTCTGATAACCCTTCTTTGATAAAGGAGTGGAAGTCCTGATTTTTCATTGCCGAAGGAAACATTGGTTCGGATTTTCCGAGAGGATGGGCGAGCTATGTGAAGGATCCGAAGGCACGCCCAGAATTGAGCGAGCAGGAGAAAAGAGATCTGGCTACCCTTCGTAGTGGTCAGGAGGTTTTAGCCAGCACTTTGTTAGCAGAGGATGCCCTTTTCGCTGCTGGATTTAGCTCCATCGACCCTCAAGGTAAGTCTTTGCTCTAATGGTCAGCGTGTTTATGTAATTTTGCCACAGTTTAACTGAACACATGTTATGTTTTCAGCCGAGAGGTCCGCATTTGTGGGCCAAATAAGGAAGGAGCTGGGCAAGCGCCACAAGGGCTCCAGCTCTGGGGACAAGCATAGGTCCAAGAAAAGGGCCCGTCCTTTCGGGTCTCACTCAAGCGAGCTTAGGAAAGACGATGTCGGCCGCCACTCCTCCGCTTCAAAGAGGGAGGAAGCGGAAACGCTGACCGTAACCGATAAGCCCTCCCTGCCAGAGGGGGGCGAGATTGCAGAGGAAGCCATTGGGGGGAGCTCGGAAAGAGCCGTCGAGGTTTCCCCCCTCCAAATAGTGGTCGTATCAGATGACGCTGAGGAGATATCGCCGGTCCATCTGGCGATCCTTCCACCAGATGTTCTTCAGTTACCAGCAGTGGAGAGTCCACTGCGTATGGAAGAGGCCCCTGTTCAGGTGGAGGGGTCAGAAGAGACAGCGACGGCTGCTGAAGCTTACGTGGAGCCACCTGTTGATAGGTTGGTGGAGGTCAAGGTGCCTCCTGTTGAGGGTCTTTCTGTTACAGCATCAGGGGATGTCATGAAAGAAATTGAAGTTCAAATGGAGTCTGCATGAAATAGAGCGATAGTCGAAGAGGAAGAGGAAGAGGAGGAAGAATTGCTGGACGAAGGGGGTGCTCAGGCCGAGGCTCCTTCAGTCGGGGCCAAAGCATCCGAGGCCCTGCAGGCTAGAGTCTTGATAGAGGAAGCCGAGCGAATGGCGGTTCCTTGGGCCAAAGCCCATCAGGCCGACTCTTCGGCCATGAGTTCTCTCGTCCACAACTCAGACGTGGATGACATGCTTACTGCCTTGATGAGGTCTGTTTTGCGCTCGGCGGAAAGTTTCTCGATGGACGAGCCTATGGCCGAGGATATCATTGATGTAGCCTTTGGTCGGCTTGGGGCACCGAAGGATATTTTTCTTCTTTCCGAAATTAGTAATGCTACTCTCATGAAGATTGCTTCGAACTATGCCTCTCGGGTAAGCTATTGTACCAAGGCTATAACTTTCAATGGGTCGGTTTGACCGTCATTTCTTACTTGTTTTTTTCTTTCAGAATGCGTTGATTACGAGGGCGCTGAATTGGAGCTTGAATTTTGCCACTGGGGCTTGCGCTCAGGCTAGGAAGGAGACAGCCGACCTTCGGGTGAGGGTGGATTCAACCAGCCGGCTTTCCAAGGCCTTGGCATCCACTAAGGTGGACTTTGAGAGGGTGAGTGAGTCTTACCGACTTGCAGCCAAGAGGGCCTCTCGGCTCGAGGCTCAAGTCAGAGAGCTCCAGGGTTTCTGCAAACAATTGGACAAGGCTTGCCTGGAGTTATCCCAGATTAAGGCTAAGCATGCTGATGAAGTTAAGGCCATGCGGCAGTATTTTGAAAAAAGATGGGACCAGCTGAAGGCTAGTCAAGCTGAGAAGAAAAATTACTAGGGCAGGAGGCTCGAGGAGGAGGAGCGCAAGTGCCGACGGCAGCGAGATCAGCTTGCCGATCTGAATAAGGAATTCGCCGATATGGAGAATCGGCTGAAATGGCAACATGAGCAGATCGCTAGGCTCACCAATGATCTCGATCAATCTTGGTAGAAAGTCGGGGACAAGCAGTCCCGAATTAATGACCTCAAGGAGGGTCTTCAACAAAATAAATTGGCCAAGCTGAAGGCCTTGGAAAAGGTTTAGGAGCTGAGCAATAAAATGGCTCGGCAGGAGGAAGAGGTATAGTGTCTTCCTATTTATTTGCTTTTGGTGCTTTTCTTTTGCTCGTGGGCTCAAAGGTTCTGATGTTTTGTAGATGGGCAGAACTGGGCTCGAGGCGCAGGAGCAATTTAAGGCCCTAAGGGCGGAGTTATCCGTGAGTCATCAAATGAATTTCGATCTCAGGGACCAAATAGCTGAAGCTATCAGCCGAATCACTTCGGCTGTGGAGGAGTACAAAAGTTCTGCCCAATTTTTTGAAGAGCATAGAGAGGCTTGTGCCAATGCATTTTGGTTCAGCGAGGAGGAAACTCGAGCGAAAATCTCTCGAGCGTATCCCAAGTTGGATTTATCCTTTTTGGATGCTGAATGTTTTGATGCTTATACCCCGGGGACCGAAGAAGCTGAGTATGACGATATTTCAGACATTGACCTTGACGCTATCCTAGGCCCTAATGAGGCTGTGGCTTCCGAAAAATGCCCTCAGTCTATTGCCAAGGAACCCGCGGCTCTTCCTTCAACATCTGAAGCGGGTGAAGTGAGTCAAGCCCCTTCGGAGACTATCAAAGAGGTTCTCAGAACTGACCCCGACCCTAATTCTTAAGGGTCGCTTATGTATTTTCTCTTTTTCAATCTATAATCTGATCGAAATTAGTGAATGAATCTTCTGATCTCTCTTTGCCTTATCATTTTGGTCATTGCCTTTCTGAACGACCTTTTCGCCGGGAGTTTCTTCGATGGTAAACAAATCATAAGCAAAACGCGCTTTAAGGTCGGATAGCCCATGGGGGTTCTGAATTGAAGATTTTGCCAGATCGACTGGATTTGCTGATGCATAAAATCATTCGGCTTTTCCGTGGAGCGTAATTCCGACTTTGCCTTAACTGGGGCCAAGGTTAGGTGCGCGCAAACTTACTCGGTTTTGCTAAGGCACGAAATGGTTCAGCGTGAGAGAGCCGAGAATGACTCGAATACCTCGGCTGGGGCCAAGGTTAGATTGTTCAATTTGTCCGAAGCAAGAGGTTGGTATGTTTCTCGTCGAGGCATACGAAATGGCTTTGCTGAAGGATGCTCTATTTCTGCTCAAGGCATTTATCCCGTTGGCCTTTTCCAATGCGAGTCTTTTTAACGTACATGATAAGCATTCGATTACCATTGGACGACATCATTTTTGAAAGGAATTTCCTAGGTTTGCCCATATCTCAAAGACCTGTGGCGGATTTCCTACATTTAAGGCTCTTGATTCGAGATCAGAAGGAAATCTTTTATCTTTCGTCATGGCCTGGGAGGCACGTCTGGCGCGCTTTGGAAAGTGCCCTTTTCTTTTGATCTACCACGTGGCAGCGCGGCCAGGACATTTCAAATTCCAAGGCTCCTTTCTTTAATGACTGCTCCCGGCTTGTTTGCCTAAAAAAGGGCAGGGAGCGGAATGTGTTAGGCCATCTCCAAAAGCCTTCTCTTTTCTGTGAGTTGTAAGGGCTTTTATGGCACATGTTTCGTTAAGAGCGGAGAGATCAAGCTTCCCTTTTGAAAGCTGGTTCGTTCCAGATAGTTGGGGTGATGGAGAAGCTGCTGAAGAGTAGGTAGTCCTCAAGGGAGGAATTCTCGGAGGTCATATAGAGAGCGCACGGGAGGCCCGCAGAGGTCATATGGGGAGCGCACGTATGCGCTTCCTGTGTGTCCTTTGTCACTTGCCATGGGAACCACAGGAAATGCAAAGTATACGTATCCCCCGTGGCTAACATGAATTTTGCCTCCTCCCTCAGTTTGAATTCCTCAGTTCATCCGCCTGAGGAATCTTTTTCCATGTGAAGAGGGAGGAGGGATGTGTGGGTCTGCTGGTTCCCTGCCTATGTGCTTGGGCAGTGGCTAGCAGACTAGCATCCCACTTGGGGGGATGCTTCATTGGCATAAGCATCCACGGGTCTTTGACCTGGTTATGATCCCCCAATGTATTCATTCGAGGGATCCGTGGATGGCCTACTTTGTTTTTTTGCATTAACCAGTGGCTCAACGGAGCTTGTCTGGTTTCACTGATTTCTGGGATCAGATGTAGAGACATCGTTATCGACCGAAGCTGCTCAGTCGAGCTTTTATTTTATTTTTATTTCCTGTGCTATGATGCACTTGTAATGCCTCTCAAGAGGTTATAATTTTTTCATTAATAAAGAAAGTTTCTACTCTTTCTTCTTTTGACATCTGTTTCTTTTTCCGATGTGATTGTGTTGAGAGTCGCTACTCTCATTTTATGCTTTTTGGTCCGTAGCATAATCCATAAGCCCAGCAGCGCTTTTGCTACTTTATTTTTGTTAACATGTCATTCAGTCCTATGTGGAGGAAGTGTTTATCTCTGTTTAGGTCAGAGAAAGGCCTGGGCAGCCCTGTGAACTCATGCGGTAAACATGATCTTATCTAAGGGATGAAGTATGTATTTCTTTGAAAAGAAATAACTTGTATAATCTTGCTGGTAAGCGGTGAAAGGTTACTTACCTCTGCCGAAGCATGACAGGACGTCTTAGTCGCATCAGAGTGTTTTAGAAATTACTCGACTAGGTTGGGGCTTCCAGAAAGATATTACTCAGTTTGGCCGAGGCTTCAAGATTATATTTTATTTGGCGCTGCCAAGGTACGGAGACTGTCACTCAGCTTGGCCAAGGCTTCAGGAATATATCACTCGGTGTGGCCGAGGCTTCAAGATTATATTTTACTTGGCGCTGCCAAGGTATGGAGACCGTCACTCGGCTTGGCCGAGGCTTCAGGAATATATCACTCAGTTTGGTCGAGGCTTCAAGATTATATCACTCGGCTTGGCCGAGGCTTCAAGATTATATTTTACTTAGTGCTGCCAAGGTACGGAGACCGTCACTCGGCTTGGCCGAGGCTTTAGGAATATGTCACTTGGTTTGGCCGAGGCTTCAAGATTATATCACTTAGCTTGGCTGAGGCTCCAAGAATATATCATTCGGTTTGGCTGAGGCTTCAAGATTATATTTTACTTGGCGCTGCCAAGGTACGGAGACCATCACTCGGCTTGGCCGAGGCTTCAAGATTATATCATTCGGCTTGGCGGAGGCTTCAAGATTATATTTTACTTGGCGCTGCCAAGGTACGAAGATCACTCGGCTAGACCGATATATTTTACTTGGCGCGGCTAAGGTACGAAGATCACTCAGCTAGGATGATATATTTTACTTGGCATGGCTAAGGTACGAAGATCGCTCAGCTAGGCCGATATATTTTATTTGGCGCAGCCAAGGTACGAAGATCGCTCAGCTAGGCTGATATTTTTCACTTGGCATGGCCAAGGTACAAAGATCGCTCAGCTAGGCCGATGTATTTTACTTGGCGCGGCCAAGGTACGAAGATCGCTCGGCTAGACCGATATATTTTACTTGGCGCAGCCTAGGAACGGAGATCAATCGGCCCGGACGAGGATTTCATGACCTACTTCTCATTGCAGCTTTCAAGGAGAGTTATAAGAATTTTGCAAGCCTTTGAGAATTAAATTTAATTCAATAAACAAAGATGAGTTTAATAAGAGCATACTTTCACTGATGGTATGCGCGAAGATTATCCAAGTTCCACATCCGAGGAATAGATTTCCCATCTAAATCTTGGAGTTTGTAGGTGTCGGGTTTGATTACTTCCGTCACTTGGTAGGGACCTTCCCAATTTGGGAACAATTTTCCTTGCTCCAGTGGCTTCGAGACGGATGCCTTCCAAAGTACCAGATCGTGAGGGAGGAAAAACTTCCCTCGGACTCTGGTGGAGTGATAATGAGCTACTCTTTGTTAGTAGGTGGCCATCCAGATTTGAGCCTTCTCTCTGACTTCTTCTATCAGGTCAAGATTAGTTCGGAGCTGCTCATCATTGGATTCTTTTGTATAGCCTTCCACACGAGGGGAGGGGAGTCCGACTTCTACAGGGATTATAGCTTCTATTCCAAAAGCCATCTTGAATGGGGTCTGCCCTGTGGGTGCTATCTCAGTAGTCCGATATGCCCACAATACATGGTGGAGCTCTTCGGCCCATCGGCCTCGCGCTCGGTTGAGCCGAGCTTTGATTCCCTGCAGAAGAGTTCGGTTGGTTACCTCGGCTTCTCCGTTAGCTTGAGGATGTCCAACCGATGTTAGGCGATGAAGAATGCCATGGTCCTCGCAGAACTCTCAAAACTTAGGGTTGTCGAACTGCTTTCCGTTGTCAGTGATGATAGTGTGGGGAAGACTGAAGTGGCAGATGATGGATCTCCATATGAAGTCTTTAGCACGGGCTTCAGTTATCTGGGCGACTGTTTTGGCTTCAATCCATTTAGTAAAATAATCAATTGCAATAAATAAGAACTTCCTTTGCCCTGTTGTGAGGAGGAAAGGGCCAAGAATATCCATCCCCCACTTGGCCAAGGGCCAGGGGGATGATATGGAGGTCAGGTGCGCCGAAGGGAGCCTTTGAACATTCGAATGCCTCTGGCATGAATCATAAGTTCGAATGAGGCCATCGGCATCTTTTTGCATCGTCGGCCAATAATACCCTTGATGCAGCACTTTGTGGCACAAGGCCCTACCACCAAGGTGATTGCTGCAGATGCCTTCGTGGACCTCCCGAAGAGCATAGTCGGCCTCCGTAGGTCGAAGGCATTTGAGCAGCGGCATTGAGAAGGACCGCTTATACAGTCGATCATCAATCAGAACATAATGAGATGATTGCAATTTCAACTTCCTTGCTTCTTTTCTATCAGTGGACAGCAACCCTTCTTTGAGGTACTGATGTAGGGGGTCCATCCAAGATAGTTCGGTGTCAATTTGCATCATCTGATCAACATCAGTGATGCTGGGCTTCTCCAGGACTTCCAGGTGGAATTTTCGTTCGAGATCCATTGACTCCGCAGTCGCCAGACGGGACAGAAGGTCGGCGCGCATGTTTTCAGTCCTTGGGATCTGAACAATTTTAAATTCATCAAAATAGGAGGATAGATCGCGCACCTTTTGGAGATACCAAATCATACTCGGCTCTCGAGCTTCGAATTCTCCCTGCACCTGGTCAGCCACCAATTGGGAGTCGGTGTAGGCAATCAATTTTTTGACTTTAAGCTCGCGGGCAATTCAGAGTCCGGAGAGTAAGGCTTCATACTCTGCTTCATTGTTTGAAGCCGGGAAGGAGAAGCAAATGCCATATTCATAGGTTGCGCCCTCCGAACTGGTGAAAACCAGGCCGGCGCCAGAACCGCTCACGCTGGAGGATCCATCGGCGTGGAGCAACCATGGGGCACTGGATTTTGGTTGTCCGGGTGAATCCAAAACAGAGCCATCTTCGGGTATGGTGCATTCGAGGAGGAAGTCCGCCAAAACTTGGGCTTTAATGGCTGGACAAGGCTGATACTGCAGGTCATGCTCGCTCAGCTCGACAGCCCATTTGGTCATTCTCCCCGATGCTTCTGGATGATGGATAATTGCCTTGAGGGATTGGTTAGACAGGACGATGACAGTGTGCGCTTGGAAGTATGGCCACAACTTTCGGACCAGTGTTACCAGAGCTAGGACCATCTTCTTGACTCGAGTGTATCTCGTTTCAGCGTCTTTGAGTAGTTTGCTGACATAATAGAAAGGTCTTTGGACTCTGTTCTCCTCTCTGATTAGCACCGAGCCAACAGCGTCTTCTGAGACCGCTAGGTATAGATTCAGCACTTCCCCAGGCTTTGGGCTGCTGAGGAGAGTTGGTGAGCCGAGGTATTTCTTGAGGTTCTCGAAGGACTTCTGACAATCTGGAGTTCACTGAAAGTTTTTGGCCGACCGAAGCACTTTGAAGAAGGGAAGGCATTTCTCGGCCGACCAAGCAATAAAGTGGCTGAGGGCTGCCACTCTCCCAGTGAGGCATTGCGCGTCCTTGACTGACCCAGGCAGGGCCATTTGTTGCAGGGCTTGGATCTTCTGAGGGTTTGCCTCAATGCCTCACTGTGAAACCATGAAACCAAGGAATTTCCCGGAATTGACCCCGAAGGCACATTTGGTGGGGTTGAGCTTCATCTATATTTTTGAAGTGTAGCGAAGCTCTCCGCAAGGTCCTCGATGTGCTGGGATGCCTCCTAACTTTTTACCAGCATATCATCAACATACACCTCCATGTTTCGATTGATTTGCTCCTTGAAGACTTTGTTGACCAGCCTTTGGTAGGTGGCACCTGCATTTTTCAGACCAAAGGGCATAACTTGGTAGCAATAGATACCTTGGTTGGTGACGAATGCAGTTTTCTCCTCATCTTCGGGTGCCATTCGGATCTGATTGTAGCCCGAATAGGCATCCATAAAAGTCAGCATTTGATGGCGTAAAGTTGAATCCACGAGCTGGTCAATCCACGAACGAGGGAAGCTATCTTTTGGGCATGCCTTATTGAGGTCAGTGAAGTCGATGCAGATCCTCCATTTGCCATTCGACTTCTTCATCATGACCACGTTCGCCATCCAGTCGGGGTAACTAACCTCCCGGATAAACTTGGCTTTGATGAGCTTATCCACCTCTTCTTCGATGGGCTTTTGATGCTTGGGGGTGAAGCTCCTTTTCTTCTGCTTAATGGATCTGAATGTCTCGTCCACACTGAGGCGGTGGACTAGACGTCTGGGCTGATTTTGGGCATATCTGATGCAGACCAAGCGAAAATGTCAGCATTTCTCTGAAGGAATTCGATCAATTCTTGCCGAAGCTTTCCTTCCAGTTGTGACCCAACCTTTATAGTTCGGTCGGGCCGAGCCTCATCAAGTGGCACCTCCTCTAGTTCTTCGGTCGGCTCTCCTCGTTGCTCGGCTAGATCTTCTCGAGCATCTAGCCCATCCACCTCAGGATTTCTGGATTGAAGGTCGGTGACAAAGCAATGCCGAGCTATGATATGACTTCCTCGGACAACCCCTACTCCCCATTCGGTAGGGAACTTCATGGCGAGATGGGGAATGGAAATGATGGCTTTGAGAGAGATTTGCTCCGGTCTACCGAGGATGGCGTTGTAGGGAGACCTGAGCTTGGTCACAAGGAAATCCATGAGCACGGTAGCCACGCAGGGCCAAGTGTCGGCTCGGACTGACAGAGTGATGACTCCTTTAGGAATTATGGAATCACCTATGAAGCCCACCAGGGTGGATTCCACCGGTCGGAAGCTTTCTACCCGGAATTTTAATCTCACAAAGGCATCAAAATACAGAACGTTAACAGAGCTTTCACTATCAACCAAAATTCGGTGTACATCATAATTGTTCATATTTAAAGATACAACCAGAGCATCATCGTGGGGGTATTGTACCTGCCCAAGGTCTTCATCAAAGAAAGTGAGCTCAGAACTCGAGCTTTCTTCGGCGAGCTTTCCTCCTCGTCCGGCCAAGAAGATGGGGATCCGACCGCCGTTATCACATTGACATTGCCGAGGACCGGGGGATTCGGTTGAGGAAGTTGGCGAGGCTTGGGTTGGCGATTCTCCTCATTGTTCGGCTCAAGGGGACCTCTAAATCGGTCCAGCCTGCCCCATCGAATCAATTGCTCGATCTCGTTCTTTAGCTGCTAGCAGTCTTTAGTATCATGCCCGTAGTCCCAATGAAAGCGGTAGTATTTGGCAGGGTCCCTCCGAGTTGCATTGCCTCAGAGAGGGGGAGGCCGGGGAATTTGCTACTCAATCTCCATCAGGATCTGCGCTCTTGTCACAGTAAGGGTAGGGTAGCGGTCGAACCTTCGGGCCGAACTCCGAGTTCGGTCTCGAGGCGACGACGGAGGAACTCTGCGGTGGCGAGGTGGGCTAGCGCGGTGGTGGGCCCGCTGCTTGTCCGAGCCCTTTGCCTCTTTCTTCTTCAGCTGCTCGGCCCGAGCTGACCTCCTCGATTCTTCAACCCTGGCATACTTGTCTGCCAGGGACATCATGTCCGAAAGGCTTTTCGGGTAATTAACCTCTAGATCTAGGTAGAAGTCTCCCTCCTTCGACACTCCTCTGGCCAGGGCGGGCATGGCCACCTCGTGGTTGAGATGGTTGACTTCTAAGAGGGCCGTGTTGAAGCAGCCGAGGTAATTCTTCAATGATTCCCCCTCTCTTTGCTTGACCTCGGAGAGGGAATCAGATCTCCGTCGCTGGCGATGGCTGCTGACGAACTAGCTGATAAGTAAATAGCTCAACTCATCAAAAGAATCAATGGAACCTGGCTTC
Organism: Calamus simplicifolius; assembly: GCA_900491605.1. Taxonomy (NCBI): domain Eukaryota; kingdom Viridiplantae; phylum Streptophyta; class Magnoliopsida; order Arecales; family Arecaceae; genus Calamus; species Calamus simplicifolius. The sequence goes on from UESW01004012.1 coordinate 891,546, forward strand.
AAGCCATTGAACCAGGTCCCCTTAAGGTGGAGGGAAAGGCTCTGCACAGGATCACATCTAATGCCCCGTGGAACATCATGATGGATCTAAAGCTGCTGAGATGGTTGTCGGGATTGGTGGATCCATGGTATGGCTCGATGGTAGGGAGCTTGACATGAGGGGGAATCACTTCCCTCATGATCCTCTCGGACCCTTGCTCCACTTTTGACTGGGATGGAGGAGCTTGCCTAGCGACGTCTAACTCCCGGCGCCATTCTTGCCACATCTCCTGCATTTGCTGCCTGATCCTCTCGTCCAAAGTGATAGGAGGGATCGGGCGATGGGAAGGCGGCAACTGTGTCGAGTTCTAGGAAGACAGCGGAGAAGGGGAGCGAACCCGCCTGGATCTGAGCGGGCTCTTCCCTCCAGCTCGCTGCGGTGCTAGTTTTGCCTTTGCGGGCTAGCGATGATAATCCGCTGCTTCTGGCGGATTAGAGGAAAAAATTGCTGGTGGAGCAGGGGCAGCGGCCTTGTCGTAAAGCTGAGGAGCAGGGACGGCAGGGCCAGGAGTCGCCTGGAGCCCCTGGACCAATTGGGTCAGTGCCTGAACCTGCTGGACCAGAGTGGTGAACTGGTCCAACATTACCACCGTTGCCGACGGCGAAGGAGTTACAACTGGCGATGGAGGTAGAGGTACCGCATCACTAATCGGATCAGGCCTTTGAGAGGTGGCATGAACTTGAGCTTCGGATGTAGCTCTTTTCTGATTGGCCATTAGAGGATGCTTCCTCTAGTTCTTGAGTCTTGTCTCCTAGATCACAAGTTTATGGGACTTGGGGCCCTTCCTCTAGCGCCAATCTGTTGCCGCGGAAATCCGTTCTCCAACTCGGGTGCGCTTCTGGCTCCTGATTCGGACACCAATCTCGTCGTCTCGGAGTGGAACCTGCAAGATAGTCCGCACGCAGAGGGTGCCTTGGGGGTTGCCCTTTGCGGAGGACCCTCCGACATTCAAGTCAGTGAAGATTCACAGCAAGCAGATGTAAGGAGAAGACTCTCATAGAGGAGTTCCCCTTTTGGCGGGTGTTCTCTCTCTCGGGAGCTTTGAGCTCAGGGGGAGCTTCAATGGTGTGTGAGGGCTAGTGAATGAGTGTGAGTTGCATAAAAGTATGCGTTCAAAATTAGCATACCTGAGAGATTGGAGGGCTGTGGTATTTATAGGCGATCACCTGATTCCTTGGACGTGCCCTGAATGGGGTCTGAAAACTGTAAGGATTTGAGACGGATTCGAATCAAGTTTGTTACGAGGCCAGTAGGGTCCGTATCTTGTCAGTTAGAGGATTGACGGTTAGGAGAGTTGGTTGATGCCTTGAGATTCAGTTATCATATAGACCTAGGCCACTCTTGCGGATCCTAAGCCACCTATGGGTATGATTCCTCATTTGGAATCTTATTCAGTTATAGTGAATTCGAATTCTCCCGTGCCGAATTTCGCAGAGGTGTTTCGAAGGCCTTGGTTCGGCCAGAATGAGAAATAACCTGGTTTTCCGAGGTATAGAATGGCTCGGCCCGGATGGCCGAGGCACGGTCGGCTCGGATGGCCGAGGTATGGTCGGCCCAAATGGCCGAGGTATAAGGATGGTTCGGGTTGTCGGGGTGACCCGACTTTATCAAAGATGATTCGGCTTCGTTGCTTTGATGTTATGCCAGCCTATCGGCAAGGCGTTTGGACTGGGCGTGACCCAATTATCGATGTAGGCGATTAATAATGTAATAATAATTTTATTCCTCATCAAGTATCACACGTCATAAGATAACTCTGTGACATGCCCAGGACAGTTCACTATAATAAAATATAGTTTTAATAACTCTTTTTTTCCTGATGCTAGAGGAAAGCGTCGGGAATTTCCACATGCTACCGACTCTTCTTCAAAGCGTCGGGATCGATCTTCTTCCCACCTCCCCGCCCTCATTCCCCAGATTGAACTCTGCCCAATCTTTGCTATGTGCTCCTCCTCGTCCGCCTCTTGATCGCCGCCGCCATGGATGTGCCTGCCTAGGAGAAGCATGTACAGCCGATTAGAGATCACCCAGCGATGCGAGATCCTCGAATGCATCGGCTCCATTCCCAAAACAAAATTTAAAGGAAAACGTCATCAACACTTCCTCTTAACCAGCCCCCCTCCCCGACCTCGATCGTCATCCCCTCTTGTTCCCTTCTCCACTGCCTAAACTGCTGCCGTTGCCTTCCTCCTCGCCTCCATTCCTTCTTTTATTCTCTCCACCTCTCCTTCCTTCCCTTTGTCTTCTCTTTTCTCTTTTTCTTTTCATTTTCTTTTATGAACCTTGTACCTCCTAGGCAAAGCTCAGTTCCTTCTCCTTTACAAATTCCATTCCAACAAGCCCATAACTCGTCTCTCTTCGTTCATATCCACAAAGCACTGCACTGAGCTATAACCAACTCTAACGCATAAAATCCCATACCGAAAGAAAAACAAATATTTTCTAACCCCTTCTTCTCTGTTCTTCTTATTTCACAAAGCACCTGCACTAGGCGAGTCCCTCTTCTTCTAGACCAGCAAGGCCAAGCCCATCGTATCACCTTCCCCCACCCGGAAGCCCTCCCCTGACCGCCGACGTCTCACTAGAACTCCGTCGAGGAGCAACCGCCTGTCGGAGAACTCGAAACCTTTAACCACCACCAGCGTTAAGCTGGCGGCGAGAGCCCAGCAGTCGAACATTCTGTTGATGAGGAGTCTAGACTCATCGCTCGTAGGCAAGAAAGATCCCATCTTGGCTACTGTCTGGCTGCTGCGGCAGTCGATGGTGCTCGATGAGGCTTCGCGGCAGAACTCCTTCATCGGTGGCAGTGGCAATCTCTCCGCCTTCTTGGACATTGATAGCACCTCGTCGGAGAGCAATCCAAGCTCGCAGGAGCTGAGCGTTCCTCCACAGCTGCGTTCAGCGCCTCGTGGCAAATTCTGTTGACGAAAGGTTGCGTTGCTGTAAGTGTTTCCCGATGCTTTTTAAAAGCATTAAGAGTTTTTAACTTTTCGACGCTTTTAAAAAGCGTCGGATCAATTCCTTTCCACCCCTGTTCTATCCACGCATTTAAAAGCATCATGATAACTTTTTACAACGCTACTAAGTACTGGAAAAGATCTTTTTAAGAATTGTTATATAAGAAATTTGTTGCAGTTCCACAGCTGCGAGAATTGCGTACTGCGATTATGGGGCCTACGTGCTGCATTGAAAATCTTGCGGTCGTTACCCAACGCCTACGTTCCACCCCTTCCAAAATCCCACCATTCAAAGTCTTGGGACTGACGATGCTCGATCACTTTTCCTGAACATCGGGAACAGAGGTGCTTCTTAAATCCTCGCTTCGTCGGGTTGCCTGTAAAGAAGTCTCGGGACCGGAAGGGGTCTCCGATGAAACCCTTCGACGGCCAAGTTAGTGACTGAGGTCACAGCTGAAGAAGGGCTCGAGTGAGCCCTATTTTGTGTGAAAAGAGGGATCTCAGGGAGAAGGAATTCCTTGAGAGTTGAGATGGCGATTTTGGGGGTTATCGCGCGGACCTTTTTACCGGATGAATTCACCCTTTTATAGGGGTTGATTCTGGCATGATCACGTGGGATTGCATGAATCAGAAGATCTGCTAAGCCCTCACGTGAATCTGGGCCAGTTAGTGGGCCACGTCCCATCAGCTGGCGGGGCTGTCGGGCGGCGCACGTCGGCGCTGTTGAGCGGCGCGCGTCTGGCGCTGTCGGGCGGCGCATGTCAGAGAGCGGTTTCTTGAACCGCTGGGGCTGATCTGGCGGGGACTGGAGATGCCGGGGCCGAGTCGGGCCAGCCGGGGATGGCCTTGGCCGACTTGGTGGGACTGGAGATGCTGGGTTCGAGTCGGGCCGGCCGGGGATGGCCTTGGCCGATTCGACGGGACTGGAGATGTCGGGGCCGAGTCGGGCCGACCGAGGATGGCCTTGGCCGATTCGGCGGGACTAGAGACGCCGGGGCCGAGTCGGGCCGGCCTGGGATGGCCTTGGCCGACTCGGCGGGACAGGAGATGTCGGGGCCGAGTCGGGCCGGCCTGGGATGGCCTTGGCCGACTCGGCGGAACTGGAGACGTCGGGGCCGAGTCGGAAAGGAAGCGCCGGGGCCAGCTGAGAGGTGCCGGGGCCGGCTGGGATGGAAGCGCCGGGGGCCGACTTGGATCAAGGGAGACCGGCTGGGATGGAAGCATCGGGGTCGACTTGGATCAGGCGGGGCCGGCTGGGATGGAAGCATCGGGGCCGACTTGGATCAGGCGGGGCCGGCTAGGAAGATGCCGGGGCCACCTGGGTTGTGCTGGGGCAGCCTAGCTTGGAGACATAGGGGGCCGGCTAGGAAGCTGTCGGTGCCGATTGGGATGGAAGCGCCGGGGGCCAACTTGGATCAGGCGGGGCCGGCTGGGATGGAAGTGCCGGGGCCGACTTGGATCAGGCTGGGCCAGCTGGGATGGAAGCACCGGAGCCGACTTGGATCAAGCGGGGCCAGCTGGGATGGAAGCGTCGGGGCCGACTTGGATCAAGCGGAGCCGGCTAGGAAGATGCCGGGGCCATCTGGGTTGTGCCAGGGCCACCTAGCTTGGAGACGTAGGGGCCGGCCGGGAAGATGCCGGGGCCGCCTGGGAGGTGCCGGGCCGCCTAGCTTGGACACGCCGGGGCCGGCTGGGAAGTACCGGGGCCAACTTGCTTGGAGACGTAAGGAGCCGGCTAGGAAGATGTCGGGGCCGCCTAGCTTGAGAGTGCCGAGGCCGACTGGGAAGTGCGGGGCTGCCTAGCTTGGAGACACCGGGGGTCGCCTGGGAAGTGCCGGGCCGGCTAGGGAGTGTCGGGGCCGCCTAGCTTGGAGGTGCCGGTCTTGGAGGTGTTGGCCTTTGGGGCCGACTGTCTTGGAGGTGCCGTCCTTGGAGGTGTCGGCATTTGGGGCCGACAAGTGTCGGCCTTTGGGGTCATCGGGTGTCGGCCTCTGGGGCCGTTGGGTGTCGGCCTTTGGGGCCGTCGGTCTTGGAGCCGTCGGTCTTGAGCCGTCGGTCTTGGAGGTGTCAGCCTTTGGGGCCATCAGTCTTGGAGCCGTCGGCCTTTGGGGTCGTCGGTCTTGGAGATATCAGCCTGTGGGGCCGTCTGGTGTCAGCCTTTGGGGCCGTCGGTCTTGGAGATGTCGGTCATGGAGGTGCCGGTCTTTGGAGCCGTCGGTCTTGGAGATGTCGGCCTTTGGGGCCGTCGGTTGTCGGCCTTTGGGGCCATCGGGTGTCGGCCTTTGAGGTGTCGGCCTTGGAGCCGTCGACCTTTGGGGCCATCGGTCTTGGAGGTGTCGGCCTTTGAGGCCGTCGGGTTTCGGCCTTTGGGGCCATCGGTCTTGGAGATGTCGGCCTTTGGGGCCGTCGGGCTTGGAGCCGTCGGCCTTTAGGGCCATCGGTCTTGGAGGTGCCGGCCTTGGAGGTGCCGGTCTTTGGAGCCGTAGGCCTTTGGGGCCGTCCAAAAAATTTTTATTTTTATGGGGTCAATTGGCCCCATCAAATGCCCCCCACACTCCTTGAGCTTGCGTGCCCCGCATCAGCTAAGCGAAAGGAGTGTAGAACTTTTACCTTGGCATCTTGCGCTGCCTTGGATGGATGTCTGCGTGCCTTCTTTGGCTAACTGGGGGCGGCTAGTAATCCTCTCCAATGCGGAGTCTGTAAGACTTTTGAACCCAGGAGGGTGACCTGAGAGCTGAGAGCGTCAGGTTCCTTTTGAACCACCTCGGGGGTGTGAGAACCGCTACGAGGGGCGACTCAGCCGGGTACGGGGCCTTTAGGGTCTTAACCGACTCGGGGGCACCGCCGTGCCGGGGCCGAGTGGTGTCCCATGGGCTGCGATGCCAGTGAGCTCCTTTTGAACCAGCTTGGGGGTTTGTATGCTGCCCAAGTGGCGACTCAGCCGGGTATGGAGCCTTTAGGGTCTTGACCGACTCGGGGGCACCGCCGTGCCGGGGCCGAGTGGTGTCCCGTGGGCCGCGATGCCAGTAAGCTCCTTTTGAACCAGCTTGGGGGTTTGTGTGCCGCCCAAGTGGCGACTCAGCCGGGTACGGAGCCTTTAGGGTCTTGACCAACTCGGGAGCACCGTCGTGCCAGGGCCGAGTGGTGTCCTGTGGGCCACGATGCTAATGAGCTCCTTTTGAACCAGCCTGGGGGTTTGTGTGCCGCCCATATGGTGACTCAGCCGGGTACGGAGCCTTTAGGGTCTTGACCGACTCGGGGGCACTGCCGTGCCGGGGCTGAGTGGTGTCCCGTGGGCTGCGATGCCAGTGAACTCCTTTTGAACCAGCTTGGGGGTTTGTGTGCCGCCCAAGTGGCGACTCAGCCGGGTACGGAGCCTTTAGGGTCTTGACCGACTCAGGGGCACCGCCGTGCCGGGGCCGAGTGGTGTCCCATGGGCCGCGATGCCAGTGAACTCCTTTTGAACCAGCTTGGGGGTTTGTGTGCTGCCCAAGTGGCGACTCAGCCGGGTACGGAGCCTTTAGGGTCTTGACCGACTCGGGGGCACCGCCGTGCCGGGGCCGAGTGGTGTCCCGTGGGCCGCGATGCTAGTGAGCTCCTTTTGAACCAGCCTGGGGGTTTGTGTGCCGCCCAAGTGGCGACTCAGCCGGGTACGGAGCCTTTAGGGTCTTGACCGACTCGGGGGCACCGCCGTGCCGGGGCCGAGTGGTGTCCCGTGGGCCGCGATGCCAGTGAGCTCCTTTTGAACCAGCTTGGGGGTTTGTGTGCCGCCCAAGTGGCGACTCAGCCGGGTACGGATCCTTTAGGGTCTTGACCGACTCGGGGGCACCGCCGTGCCGGGGCCGAGTGGTGTCCCGTGGGCCGCGATGCTAGTGAGCTCCTTTTGAACCAGCCTGGGGGTTTGTGTGCCGCCCAAGTGGCGACTCAGCCGGGTACGGAGCCTTTAGGGTCTTGACCGACTCGGGGGCACCGCCGTGCCGGGGCCGAGTGGTGTCCCGTGGGCCGCGATGCCAGTGAGCTCCTTTTGAACCAGCTTGGGGGTTTGTGTGCCGCCCAAGTGGTGACTCAGCCGGGTACGGATCCTTTAGGGTCTTGACCGACTTGGGGGCACCGCCGTGCCGGGGCTGAGTGGTGTCCCGTGGGCTGCGATGCCAGTGAGCTCCTTTTGAACCAGCCTGGGGGTTTGTGTGCCGCCCAGGTGGAGACTCAGCCGGGTACGGAGCCTTTAGGGTCTTGACCGACTCGGGGGCACCGTCATGCCGGGGCCGAGTGGTGTCCCATGGGCCGCGATACCAGTGAGCTCCTTTTGAACCAGCCTGGGGGTTTGGGTGCCGCCCAGGTGGCGACTCTGCCTGGTATGGAGCCTTTAGGGTCTTGACCGACTCGGGGGCACCGCCGTGCCGGGGCCGAGTGGTGTCCCATGGGCCGCGATGCCGATGAGCTCCTTTTGAGAGATTTGGCGCAAGGGAGAACAAGCCGTGGCGTTAGAAAGGGTCTTCTTTATTACTCATGCTTCTGGGAGTACATCATTGGTAATTCTGGTGGAGGTCGTCCGCGTTCCAGGTACGTGGAACGGGTTTCCCATCGAGCTCTTCTAGTTTGTATGCCCCCCGGTGGAGTGTTTCGGTGATGCGGTAGAGACCCTCTCAGGAAGTGCGTTACCCGGCAACTCCTCCCCCCTCGGCCGTTTTAGGTGCAGAAGCTGATCCCCAGGACACCATCCCGATCGTCCGCTCTGTGGGAGTGTTGTTGACGGTGGCTTGAGCTGGTGGAGGCCCCATGATGGCCGGCAGCGGCTGTTGCATCTTCTGGACATACTTGCTGAGGTAGCCCCGCTGGATGAGCTCCTCGATGGCCCGCTTCAAGCTATAACAGCTGTCGGTGTTGTGGCCGTAATCCCGGTGGAAACGGCAGTAGTGGCTCGCGTCGCGTGGTGCACCTTTCTTCAAGGGTGGAGGACGTTGGAGGTAAGGCTCGCCCTCGATCTCCATCAGAATATGGGATCGAGGGGGGAGAGGAGTGAGCTTACTCTCGTCGGGGATAGGGCTTCGGCGCCTGTTGTCGGACCGGCGAGGTGAGTCGGATCGGCGATGTCGGGGAGGTCCGTTCGAGTTTCTTAAAGATTCCCGGCGGGTGAAGTCGGCTTCATCCGCACGGATATATTTCTGAGCTCGGAGGAGGAGATCGGAATAAGAGCTTGGGGGCTTCTTATCCAGGGAGAAGGTGAAGCGGGACGGAAGGAGTCCCCGCTTCAGCGCCAGGGCCACCACCGTATCGTCGAGATGGTAGACCTCGAGGGCGGCGGTTTTAAATCGGGACACGAAGTCCCGTAGTGACTCTCCTTCCTTCTGGCGGACGGAAAAAAGGCTATCTGCCACCCTTGGGATCCGGCGGCAGGCATCAAAGTGGGCCAAGAATGCCCTCTCCAGCTCCCGGAAGGAGTCGATGCTGTGAGGGGGCAGGCATGAGTGCCATGCACGGGCGGCCTTCCGCAGAGTTGCGGGGAAGGCCTTGCAGAGGAGGGCATCTGAGGCACCCTGGACTTGCATCATAGTTTTGTAACCCTCGAGGTGATCGAGGAGGTCGGTCGTATCGTCGTACGGGTCCACCGGGGGAAGTGGAACCTGGAGGGAACCGGTTCCTCCAGTATGCGGCGAGTATAAGGAGGACGAGTGTCGAACTCATCCTCCGGCTGATGGTTGATCTTCTTGGCGAGCTCGTCTAGTCGCCTGTTGTACTCCTCCAGGCTTTCCTCCGCCTAGCGGCTGATCGTCGGGGCCCTCCGAGGTGGCTCGGAGGAAGAAGAAGAAGAGGAGGCGGAAGGAGATGGAGACGGAGGTCGGGACTTCCGCTTGGGTTCCTCGTGGTGATGTGGCTTGGGAGGAAATTCGCTGGGGCCGCGGTCAGGGGACCGTGGCCGCTTGGAGGGCTTGCGTCGAGGCTTCCTAGGGGAAACTTGACGTCGGCCGGTCTCTCGCCGACCGGCCTCCCGCCGAGGAGAACCTCCCCTCGCCGACTGCTGACTGGCGAGGGGAGCAGTCTGATGCTGGGTGGCCACGGACTGTCATTGCTGGAGCCCATGGATCATGGCGGTGAGATTCTGGACTTGCTGGGAAAGAGTTGCCAGCTGCTCCGCTGTTTGGACAGCGGCGTCCGACGGCGGGCAGGTGACCGAAGGGTCGGCAGTAGGGGGATTGGCTTCTTGCTGTCTAGTTGACGGGGGAAACCCCGCTGGCAGCTGATGGAGGCGTCCTGAGCTCATGTCACCACCATGGCTTCTGGAAGAAGAGAGGGGACGAAAGATGTAGCTCAGGGAGAACATTCACTACTTTTCTTATGCCCCCCTACCTGGCGCGCCAATCTGATGACGCTCGATCACCTCTCCTGGACGTCGGGAACGGAGGTGCTTCTCGAATCCTCGCTTCGTCGAGTTGCCTGCAAAGAAGTTCCGGGACCGGAGGGGGTCTCCGGCGGGACCCTCCGACGGCCAAGTTAGTGACTGAGGTCACAGCTGAAGAAGGGCTCGAGTGAGCCCTGTTTTGTGTGAAAAGAGGGATCTCAGGGAGGAGGAATTCCTTTGAGAGTTGAGATGGCGATTTTGGGGGTTATCGCGCGTACCTGTTTACCGAGTGGATTCACCTTTTTATAGGGGTTGATTCTGGCATGATCACATGAGATTGCATGAATCAGAAGCTCTGCTGAGCCCGCGTGAATCTGGGCCGGTTAGTGGGCCACGTCCCATCAGCTGGCAGGGCTATGGGGCGGCGCGCGTCGGCACTGTCGAGCGGCGCGCGTCTGGCGCTGTCGGGCGGCGCGTGTTAGAGAGTGGTTTCTTGAACCGCTGGGGCTGATCTGGTAGGAACTGGAGACGCCGGGGCCAAGTCGGGCCGACCGGGGATGGCCTTGACCGACTCGGCGGGACTAGAGACGCCGGGGCCGAGTTGGGCCGGCCGGGGATGGCCTTGGCCGATTCGGTGGATCTGGAGATGCCGGGGCTGAGTCGGGCCGGCCTGGGATGGCCTTGGCCGACTCGGCGGGACAGGAGACGCCGGGGCCGAGTCGTGCCGGCCTGGGATGGCCTTGGCCGACTCGGCGGAACTGGAGACACCGGGGCCGAGTCGGGAAGGAAGCGCCGGGGCCGGCTGAGAGGTGTCGGGCCGGCTGGGATGGAAGCGCCGGGGGCCGACTTGGATCAGGCAGGGCCGACTGGGATGGAAGCGTCGGGGCCGACTTAGATCAGGCGGGGCCGGCTGGGATGGAAGCATCGGGGCTGACTTGGATCAGGCGGGGCCAGCTAGGAAGATGCCGAGGCCGCCTGGGTTGTGCTGGGGCAGCCTAGCTTAGAGACGTAGGGGGCCGGCTAGGAGGCTGCCGGGGCCGGCTGGGATGGAGGCGCCGGGGGCCGACTTGGATCAGGCGGGGCTGGCTGGGATGGAAGTGCCGGGGCCGACTTGGATCAGGCGGGGCCGGCTGGGATGGAAGCGTCGGGGCCGACTTGGATCAGGCGGGGCCGGTTGGGATGGAAGCGCCGGGGCCGACTTGGATCAGGCGGGGCCGGCTGGGATGGAAGCGCCGGGGCCGACTTGGATCAAGCGGGGCCGGTTGGGACGGAAGCGTCGGGGCCGACTTGGATCAGGCGAGGCCGGCTAGGAAGATGCCGGGGCCGCCTGGATTGTGCCAGGGCCGCCTAGCTTGGAGACGTAGGGCCGGCCGGGAAGATGCCGGGGCCGCCTAGCTTGGATACGCCGGGGCCGGCTGGGAAGTGCCGGAGCCGACTTGCTTGGAGACGCAGGGGGCCGGCTAGGAAGATGCCGAAGCCGCCTAGCTTGGGAGTGCCGGGGCCGACTAGGAAGTGCCGGGGCCGCCTAGCTTGGAGACGCCGGGGGCCGCCTGGGAAGTGCCGGGCCGGCTAGGGAGTGCCGGGGCCGCCTAGCTTGGAGGTGCCGGTCTTGGAGGTGTCGGCCTTTGGAGCCGATTGTCTTGGAGGTGCCGTCCTTGGAGGTGTCGGCATTTGGGGCCGACTGGTGTTGGCCTTTGGGGTTGTTGGGTGTCGGCCTCTAGGGCCATCGGGTGTCGGCCTTTGGGGCCGTCGGTCTTGAGCCGTCGGTCTTGGAGGTGTCGGCCTTTGGGGCCGTTGATCTTGGAGCCGTCGGCCTTTGGGGCCGTCGGTGGAGATGTCGGCCTGTGGGGCCATCGGT
>UESW01004012.1:906088-1018176 GCA_900491605.1 Calamus simplicifolius
GGGAAGATGCCGGGGCCGCCTGGGAGGTGCCGGGCCGCCTAGCTTGGACACGTCGGGGCCAGCTGGGAAGTGCCGGGGCCGACTTGCTTGGAGACGCAGGGGGCCGGCTAGGAAGATGCCGGGGCCGCCTAGCTTGGGAGTGCCGAGCCAATTGGGAAGTGCCGGGGCCGCCTAGCTTGGAGACGCCGGGGGCCGCCTGGGAAGTGCCAGGCCGGCTAGGGAGTGCCGGGGCCGCCTAGCTTGGAGGTGCCGGTCTTGGAGGTGTCGGCCTTTGGGGCCGACTGTCTTGGAGGTGCCGTCCTTGGAGGTGTCGGCATTTGGGGCCGACAGGTGTCGGCCTTTGGGGTCGTCAGGTGTCGGCCTCTGGGGCCGTCGGGTGTCGGCCTTTGGGGTCGTCAGGTGTCGGCCTCTGGGGCCGTCGGGTGTCGGCCTTTGGGGCCGTCGGTATTGGAGCCGTCGGCCTTTGGGGCCGTCGGTCTTGGAGATGTCGGCCTGTGGGGCCATCGGGTGTCGGCCTTTGAGGCAGTCGGTCTTAGAGATGTCGGTCTTGGAGGTGCCGGTCTTTGGAGCTATCGGTCTTGGAGATGTCGGCCTTTGGGTCCGTCGGGTGTCAGCCTTTGAGGTGTCGGCCTTTGGGGCCGTCGGTCTTGGAGGTGTCGGCCTTTGAGGCCAGGTGCCGGTCTTTGGAGCTGTCGGTCTTGAAGATGTCGGCCTTTGGGGCCGTCGGGTGTCGGCCTTTGAGGTGTCGGCCTTGGAGCCGTCGGCCTTTGGGGCCGTTGGTCTTGAAGGTGTCGGCCTTTGGGGCCGTCGGTCTTAGAGATGTCGGCCTTTGGGGCCGTCGGATATCGGCCTTTGGGGGCCGTCGGGCTTGGAGCCGTCGGCCTTTGGGACCGTCGGTCTTGAAGGTGCCGGCCTTGAAGGTACCGGTCTTTGGAGCCGTAGGCCTTTGGGGCCGTCCAAAAAATTTTTATTTTTTATAGGATCAACTGGTCCCATCATGGACCATTCAAAATCCCAGCTCTTTCCACGCCCATTATTTCTTTTGCCCAACGCCTACGTTCCACCCCCAATATCTCTTTTCTTTGGCTTGATTACATTCACATACAGCTTTTGCCCTCCAGCCACAAAAAGAATCCAAATCCAGACTTGGCGGTCCTTCACGTCCATGAAGATTCAAATCACATATTGTATTCACTTATATGTCAGACATCAAATGTATGATCCTTTGACATGCAAACGGACACCGCTTCCAAATTGATTTAATAGATTGATTTGATAAAAAAATTGATATATATTAATTTTTTGATTTATTTGTAAAAGATCAATCTTGGTGCCTCATGCAACAGCACGGTACCTCTTTTGTCAACAAAATTTTGTGTTAAAAAATATTTTACGTGTCCCAATCAAGTCATGCCGTCATGCCATAGGGCTTGGGTCAGAAAAAGATATGCTCGAATTTTTAAACTTCTTTTTTCTAACTTCAGACCGAGCTTAGATTGAAACTTTTTTAAAAAAATTTAGATGAATGTCTGATCAAGCTTAGTCTCAATCTAAAACTCATTTAATCAATCTACAAACAACTTATTTGAGTCAAAAACTAAATTAAAAATTAATTTTTAATTTTTAAATACTTGTATAAAAATAAATAATATTTTTAATAATTATATACTTATTAAAAAACTTATATAAATTAAAAGTTTATATATTTTAAAATTTTAAAATAAAAATAATTAAAAAAAATAATTATTTATAATTTAAATATCAATGTAGTTCAGAACAAAAAAAAAAAAAGAGTGAAGGAAGTAGATTAATGTTGTCCGTTTTATATAGTTGAAAAAAATAAATAAATTAATTAAATTGAGTTGTATTCGGATTATATTCACACTTTATTCATCGCTAATGTTACGGTCTTTTTAGACTCAAGCTTGAGAACAGATTTGAACTCCGGTAAGTAACGGTCTAAGTTTAATTTAAAAAATTTTTGCACTTAAACTTTAAGTACAAACTCCATTTGAATTAGTGTCAACCTACCACAAGATCCTGGCATAAACTTGGGTCAATTCGATTGGCCAAGGCCGATCCAAGCCTTCCACCAAGCCTAAAGACGAGGGTTAAGGTCTAGGTCCAACTCCAGAAGGCCATAAAAAAAACTAGAGATGCCTTCTAGTCCGGGCTGTCACTGTCTTGGTGTCGCATCCATGGACCAAAATTTTCTTTTGTGGATGGAAAGGCACCGATTCTGGCCACCCATTTCTTATGTCAAGAACGTCATGTCAAGATAATAATATTTGTTAGCTCACTTTTCTTCTAAGCCATCTATTTTGGCTATCCATTTCTTATGTGAAGAACGTCATGCCAGGATAGTAATATTTGCCAGCTCACTTTTGTCCTGAGGCACCTATTCTGGCTATTCATTTCTTATATCAAGAACGTCATATCAGGGTGATAATATTTATCAACTCACTTTTCTCTTAAGGCACATATTCAGGTCATCCATTTCTTACGTCAAGAACATCATGTCAGGATGATAATATTTATCAGCTCACTTTTCTCCTAAGACACCTATTTTGGCCATCCATTTTTTATGTCAAGGACGTCATGTCAGAAATAATATTTATCAGCTCACTTTTCTCCTAAGGCACCTATTCTGACCACCCATTTCTTATGTCAAAGACGTTATGTCAGGGTGATGATATTTGTCAGCTCACTTTTCTCTGCATCGACTAATATCGTTTGGTACCATTTTTATTTATATAATAATAATAATAATAATAATAATAATAATAATAATAATAATAATAAGATAAATTGGAGTTAGTCTACGTTTTTTTTTCTTAATAGAAAACCTTGACCTTTTTAAAAATTATGAGAGAAAAGATTTATGCGGCCTTTGGTACATGAACTGCACACCGAATGTGATCATTAGATGCTCCGTATATGCACGCTCAATGCGCGCTTTGTTCATCGAAAGCTGATGCATAAAGACTTTTTCATTTGTGAGGTCAAATGCTTAGTTAAGGTCTACGGCCCATGGTAGGACTGAAATGCTATATGATAATTTTTTACTATTCATTATAATAATTATTTTATTTTATTTTTTCATCGCATACAGTGCAAAAGTGCATGCACCATATGCAGATATGGCTATGCATATGATGCAAAAAGAATAAAAATATTTTTAAGCATGTGCAACCATATGCGCATCCAGTCAATCATCATGCATGGTGCAAAATGCGCGTGATAGTACCTTGAACGGTGCAGAAAGATTTTCTTTTTATTACTCTTTTGTTGGCAATATCTACCGTTCCTCCTTCGCTACTTCATTTTTCTCTTTTGTTGACAACTTCTACTGCTGTTCTTCCACTGCTTCACTACCATTTTTCCATAGGCCTTCTTTATTCTACATTCATTTACAGATGAAGTAGAAATCTTAACCATTTTCTTCCTGGGCAACAATAATCAATCCTATGCAACAAGACAAGCAATTGATATCCAACATATCCACCTCCCATGACATTAGGCAACTCCAACGGTGAGTTTGACTCTTTTATACAAACACGTTTCATTGGGTCTCATCGGATGCGATCAAAACCAAGATCCATCTTTCCATAAGTTTTAAAAAAGATGCAAGCTAAGCTTGGATTTTTCAGCTCCATTATAACAAAGATACAAAGTTACAACGTTTTCTTTCCCATGAAAAGCTTGGACCCTACGACTACTTAAATACATCCTGCAACTCTCAACATGCTAAAATTTCTCAAAGGTTCAAAGAAAAGACCGACCATACCTACAGAAAATTGTCTCAAAATGAAAGAGAAGTTGGAGCTGTAGGAAGGCACACTTGCATATTACCTTCTGTAGGCAATATAAAAATAATAAAAAATAATTATTTTATTAATGAAATGAAATTCAGTAGATTGCCTATCAATAGGCCAACTACAGACGGTTACAGCCTTCATATGCTTTAAGAAATTCTTACAAACAATGGTCCAGACATCTATATTTGTAGACTGAGGAAAAAATTAAAATATAATAAAAAAAATAAATTCTTATATTAATACTAATAAGGTTTTTTTTAATAACTAAGCAAAATAGTTCTAATAAAACAAGGAGTTAGACTAGGACTTCAAGCCTTGGTTTAATTTCTAACATCTTTTAACATCTAAATCACATTCTTCATCAAAGGTTGGAAATTGGGATCATTTTGAACACACCAAAGCCCCACCTTCATAATTCTGTCGAGCCTTGCGTCCTCTAGTTCTTGATTCTTCTTTAGCCGCTCCAGCTCTCCGGCCAAGAAGCATTCATAGATCCATTAAGAAACGATGCAAACATTCCCATTTTTTTTATCTTTTTTTTTTGGGTACAAACGGGCCATCACACAACTCTAGTACGAAGGTAGCCCAAAAGATCAAAGAAAAGAAACATCAAAAGAAAAGATGAATTCTTATTTCCTAAGATCAACTCCACTCAGTGAAGTGATGAGCTACAAAGAAGGCAATCCAGTCAATCGCACAGTTTGCCTCTCGGTATACATGGCGAGCTACTATAACTGCTGAGCCCTACAGGAGCTGCCAGATATTATGAAGGAGCGGGTGTACACCATCGTGGTCCATCCTGTCCTGAATCCATTCAATTATAGTGGAAGAATCTCCTTCAATGAAGATCCGTTGGGCCCACAACTGTTGGGTCGCTCTACTAATGCCAGCCCAAACTGTTTTGAGCTCAGATTTTTGGAACAGAAGAGGCCTTAAAGAATGTTCCATCGGTCGCTAGGAATCTTCCCTCGTCAGACTGAATGACATACCCTGCACCGCCATTGGTACCATGGACGCTGCCATCAAAGTTCAACTTAACAAACCCTAGGGGTGGGGGCTTCCAGAAAATAGGTATCGCCCTAAGGGTCGCTGTTGAAACAGCATGGGAGACCCATGAATCTGGGGTAGTTAGGGAGTGACAGCATCAAACCGTAGGTACTCCGATGCCAAGCATCTGGTTCTCCGAATAGTTCGACAGACCAGGATGTCCTCTGCCTCAAAGGTCAGCGCATTCCTAGCCAGCCAGATCTGATAAGCAATATAGGCAGCAAGGTAGGCCTCATATGTTGAACTTTGATGGAGGAACCGAAGAAAGGAGGACACATAGTCTCTATCATCGGTGACCCAAAGCCAATTCCCTGAAGCCCGCCAGATCTGCCTCGCCCTAGAACAACTCAAGATAGCATACTCAGGGGACTCATCCTGAACCCCACATGCCGAGCAAGATCATGCAAGGTCCATGCCTCTTTGTCTGAGAAAAGCCATCATAGGAAGGTGATTCCATGCCACCTTCCAAAGAAAGATCTTCACACATGGGTGAATAGTTTCCAGATCCATCTTCCTTCAACTCCATGTTCCTATTGCGACATATATGATTTCAAATAATACAATTCCATAGCTATACACATCAGCCTTAACTTTTATTGGTGTTATCATGCGCCCATTCACTAACGGCCAGATCAATAGTGATGATTGTATGTTCATAAATAGTGCAGAAATGGTCTAGGCTTCGAATGATGGCCAGATTAGATTTTTGATACTTGATAACGCATAGTTGATTAATGATGTGGCACCAGTGGCCGAATCCACTATTGTGACGGTATGTTCACTAACAATCAGATTTCACTAGTGATCGTTGTATGTTCATTAGTGTATAATTAATCTGAGCCTCGAGTAGTGGTCAAACAACATTTATGATACTTGATAGGGCCGTGTTCCTGATATTGATGTTATTGATGAGACTATGTGCTATATGTTGATGAGGATGTGGGCCTAATATTAATGATTCTACGATGTTGCATTTAGTGATATAGTCCAATGCTATGGCAAGATAAGAGTAAACAAAAGATTTTTTTATGTTACATTATGGATTTTTAGTATGTATTGGAGTATGATTTACTTTTGTTAGATGTGTTATTTTTGTACTCTATGTTTATTCATATATCCATTTCTATTTTTATTGCATATATATATATATATATATATATATATATATATATATATATATATATATATATATATATATATATATATATATATAATACTGGGCTTTAAGCTCACCCGTGTTACCCTGTCCGTTTGAGATATTGGGAATGTGGATGTCGATCAGGTTAGACTTTACGATGGATAGAAGTGAGATTATACTAGCCAGTTGTATTTAATATTTTAAAGTCCTATACTTATTAAGGATGCTGATATACTTTGTTAGTTATGATTCTTGTATGTGTGAGGATAACATGTGATGTGGCATGGATCACCTTATTTTGTTGTGGATATAACATTAATCTTTTCTCTGATATTATGTTAATATTATATTATGAATGATAACTATTATTAGGCTTTGCATGCTTTTAGGGTTCACTTTAGGAATATAAGGCCGTGTCGCATCTTATCTCAGACCGAGCACTGGTTTAGAAGCATGATAATTGCGTTCTTGTGCCATTTCAGTGCAATATATCCCTTTGTTCCTTTAACCATTGTAAATAAACTTGTCTGATTATGCATTGGCCAATCCAAAATTAGCTTTCTTTGCGATTCCAAAGTCCTCGATCAAATGTTTTTAGCTAGGCTTTATGTCACAATAGATGATATAGGCCTTGAGATAATTTTGTGGAGGATCTAAGCTAGTGTTTTGAATGAGTTAGCACCCTTGACACTTAAACAAACAAAAGAACACGTTAACCTCATATAGACAACCTAGTATTAACGCTTGCCTTACTATTGGTCCATCTCGGTGTTCTAAAGTAGGACAAATCCATAGTCATTCTCAATGCTGTAATTCTGAGGTTTTCCTGCTTGACATTTCTAGCTGAGAAAATAACCTTTTTCACTCTCCTAATTATAAATAAATAAATAATAATAATAATAATAATAATAATAATAAATGCAACGAGTAAGGACCTTACTCAAAAATAAAAGCTAATTAAAAAATCATTTTAACTTTTTAATTATGGCTAAATATCAAAAATTTATTCAGTACATAATCAATCTAAGTTTAAACTCATGCTAATAAGAACTTTTATATATTTTTCTATTTTCTTGGCTAAAAATTACCACTTTTATATTGTCAATTTCAGATCTGTTCCCGCTTTGGACCATGGAGAGCCATAGCCCAGGACTAAAGCTCTTACCCCCACTGCAATGACCTGGCCCTCTCTCTATTTAGTTTTATTTTGAACCAACCTCACTTTGATGAGTCAAGGATTTTTGCCATTCAGTAGTCATAAAATTCTCTGAATTATTCAAAATTATATAATTATTGGCTGATGATTCTCCAATTTTTTCTTGGTATACAAACTAATCAACAGCTCTTCAAGCCACTCACGATTTATTAATGGATTTCACTTTTTTGTTGGGTTGCCCAAGACTAATTCAAGACATTTTCATGAACTAGTTATAATGTGCTTGAGACGCACATGGCTACTAAATATTTTAGATTTAGGATAATTAACTAAAATTTAAAATCTAAAATGACATGAAAGTGATTAACTCATGGGTTTCTTGCTAAATTAGATCCTCTCACCTTTCGGTCTAGAAGCTATAGCATGAGTGGTTCTCCAACAATGTTAGATTTTCATCTTTTATAGAAATCTAATTTGTTTTAACACTTATTTTAAATAGAGGAATCTTAGTAGGTATTTTCAGAATTAAAAATTGGAAAAGCAAGCCACTTCAATATAGTTTAAGGATATTGAATGGATGCTACTCCATGTCGGTAGCCTCGTGTTCAATTTTTCTGCCATCGATTATTCTCATTTTTTTCAATGTTTTTTCCACTGAAAATCAATACATAAATATTTCAATATGCTTATATTCTTTAGTTTTGTCGATTCATCAGAATCCTCTATGAACTTCTGACAAATTTTGCAGATTTTACTGAATTTCAACCCTTCTATGGTTGCAATGTGTTTGTATGCTAGATTTGTGACTATGGTTCCCAATGGTCTGTCTTTTAACTTCTAAAAATTTTCTGACCATTGTTTGTTTTCGAACAAAATAGCACTTGTCCTCCGTCATCAGTGAAAGGATCTTCTTCTGATTTGAGAGTTTTACAACGATCCCAAATATGTGATTGTCATAGATAGATTGAGATGTCTTCATTCTCTTTATTGGATTTGGGGAATTTGTGGATTGGCATAGTTTTAAATGTGGCTGTTTGATGAAATGTCTCCTCTATGGGACAGTCAGCATATTCATGAATGAAAAGATAAGTATGATTCAGCTTTTCAAACAGAATATCTATGAAACCCATGAAAGATAAGACTGAGAAGTTAATCGACAC
This sequence comes from Calamus simplicifolius, assembly GCA_900491605.1. Taxonomy (NCBI): domain Eukaryota; kingdom Viridiplantae; phylum Streptophyta; class Magnoliopsida; order Arecales; family Arecaceae; genus Calamus; species Calamus simplicifolius. The sequence continues at coordinate 914,408 of UESW01004012.1, forward strand.
AAATCTTCTCTTATCCACAATAGAATGCTATGTTCTGTGACAAATTGAGCACATTTTGTGGTCATTATTGCAACAAATCATAGTACCAGTCAGAAAAATTAAGTAGTATTGCATTCCAAAAATCGAGTTACATATGATATAAAAACTTGCGAAAATCTAGACCATCTTTACAAAAATGACTGGCAACAGATCATTTCATGCTGAAAAAGAAGGTGGAGGAGGAGGGAGCGATACTTTCATATGACCTTCCAACATTAATATCACATTCTTCATGGTTGGCCGAAAGACTGGTTCATTTTGAACACACCAAAGACCCACCTTTACCATTCTCTCTAATTCTGTATTATCAACTACTTCATCGATCTTTAAATTATCCAGCTCAGCAGCCATGAAGCATCCATAAACCCATTCAGAAAGGGTGTGGTCATGCTCAGCCTCTTCCGACTCCATGTTCCTCTTACAGCATATGATCTCAAATAACACAATTCCATAACTATAGACATCAGTCTTTACTGTTATTGGTGCATTCTTGTACCATTCTGGTGCCAGATATCCCCTCGTCCCTCTGACCCCTGTGAATGTTCTTGTTTGGTTGGGCATCAGCAACTTGGCCAATCCAAAGTCCGCTATCTTTGCGGTCCCAGCGTAGTCCATGAGAATGTTCTGGGGCTTTATGTCGCAATGGATGATAGGGGCCTCAAGCTCTTCGTGCAAATACTGAAGCCCTCTTGCGACATCCAATGCAATTTTGACTCTTTCTTCCCATCTTGGATATGCCTCGATTTTGAAAAGAAGGTTTGCAAGCGAACCATTGCTTACGTATTCATAAACCAGAAGTCGATTGGAACCTTCATTGCAAAAACCGAGCAAGCGAACCAGATTTTTATGATGTGTTCTACCAATAGCCCTCACCTCTCTCTGAAATTCCCTCTCTCCATCCTCCACCAGCTTCTCCAGCCTCTTTACTGCAACGATCCTTTCCCCATCGGACAGCGACCCTTTGAACACAGTGCCAAAGGCGCCCCTGCCTAATTCTACCCTGAAGTTCTCTGTAGCTCTCTCTAACTCCTCATAGGAATAGGATCTCAGCGCAGTCTCCTCGATGAAACCTGGGTTGCTGTACTCTGTTGCCCTCCTACATCTCCCAAGTTTCCGATTTCTATAGAAAAGAAAACCAGCAATGGCGACGACAATGGCCGATACGGCAGCTAAACTGACACTGATGACCAAGACATCGATCCGCACCTTTCTGTTCCTTCGATCGACTGCATCCTGTTGGCCAGGATTGGTGGCTCCGACCTTGATGAACAGAGTGTCGTTGCTCCCCGTCCTCCCATATCTCAGCGGTACCATTTGTTTGGTGCAGGTGCTGTCCTTGAACATTGCTGCCTCGCAGAAGCAGTCCTGCAGACATGCTGCTTTGCAGTCGTCTATGCTCGTTGTCGATGGCAAAATGGAGTATGACTTGTCCACCCACGTCGTGTTCCTCATGGCAACCATTGTCAGTCCTGCGTTCCCTCGGCTGGAGTCGCCTAAGCAATCTCCGACGCTGGAGTTCCTCATGCAGCCACGTAAAATCTGGCTGGGGTCGACAAACTCAAACCCAGGAGGACAAAGACAATTGGGCTCTCCATTGCTCTCGAGGCTGCAGTAGCTGTTAATCCCGCAAACACTCCTGACCAGGCACCGGTTGTCGAGCGCTGCCCATTCCACCACTGTTGTTGAGCTTTCATTTTTTCCAAAGCTATGCGAGTAAAGCCGGAGAATCCCATCCGGATCGACTGTCACTCGGCAATGGATCTCAGCTGAACCCCGAGAACTGGAATTCTTGGCCTGTGCCAAGTTCTTGGTGAAATTACCTTTGTCGCCGGCCAAGTACAGGGTACCATTGCTGTCCAAATTCAGTGTGAGGAGGAAGCCAATCGAGAATGTGCTTGTGTCCCAATAGGCGTCATCGGCGGTATCCGATGTGTCGACAGGATACAACACAAGGTTCCCATCCTTTTGATTGTTAAGCCGATACCTTCCGGTCGATCGATCGGTCTCGGATACGCTCGAGAAGAGCTGGGTTTTTGGCTGCATGCTTTGTCCTGCTACAAGCGTGTCCGTGGGAGAACTGAAAGTAGACCATACGATCACTTGCCGTGAATTGTAGAGAACAAAGTTGCCAGTATCCAGCATCGCAGCCATGGCTACAGCCTCACTAGCCTGAGATATGGCCTTCTCTTGGCCGCCAGGGGCATTCCAGAGAAGCCGGCCATCGTAGGTCAACCAAATGGAGCCATCCATGATCGGTGGATCGTCGCGGTTGGCTGTCCACACAACGGTCCTACTGGGGGTGGTAGCAAGCCATACTCCTATCGCGAAACCCTGGGCTTTCGGGTAGAATCCGAAGGCGAAGCGGCCAGAAGGCGAGAGCCACGACTCATCAACGGAGGCAGAGAGCGAAGAACCTAAGGAGATATTGGTCTGCTTGGGCTGACCGCATACTACAGCAAGAGATGCAGCGATTAGAAATGCGAGTAGCGGGGAGAGAAACAAGGAAGCCATGGTTGGATGCTGAGAGGTAGGAGTTTCTTCACCGAATGAAATGGGAGGAAGCCATGGGATAACCTGATGCTTTGTAAGATGGGACAGGCAAAACATCGTCATCTCGTCATTAATGCTCTCTTTGGATGGAGAAAAAAAGCAGAGAGGAAAGAAAACGAAGGGAGAAAAAAAAAAAAAGGAAAAAATATTTTTTAAATGAATAAAAAAATTTAATGATTTATAATAATAATAATATTTTTATTATAAATAATAAAAAATATATTATTTATTTTTTGAAAGAATTAATATCAGAATAAAAAAAGAAAGAGCATTCTTCGAATATTTTTAATTTTGAAAAGAAAATTTTTAGATTAGATTGAACATTTTAATTTTTTTAATTATTTTCGTTTAAATAAAATAAAATTTATTTTATTTATATTTTTTTCTTTAATTTTTTTTTTTCCACCGTCCAAACACAGGATAAATGCGATGCATGGTGAAAGCGAGTTGGAATAAGTGATGGCTAACGAATAGTCCATCCCCGAAGGCAGAGTTGATGGGAACCGGTGTAAAGGAAACCCAACGCTGCTAGGCCGTTGCAATTTATTATTCTGGTCTGGCCAATGATGCAAAAAGGTCTAAGTCTTATCAGAAACCCAAAGCCCAAGCCACATGGCGATGTGGAGCTCGAGTTTAAAACTTTTGGTATGGTTTGATCTAACCAACCTTAGCTTTCGCAGGATTTGCATGCCTGATTCAGGTGGGGTTTGTAATTGTCCTAATTTTAAAAATTGGATTAAATTGGCCAATCAAATTGGTTTATCTGTGAATCGATTATCAGTTTGATTCAATTTTTATTAAAATTAATTTTTACATAATTTAATAAAAATTAAAAAAAAATTATTGAATTCATTGAATTTTAAAAAAATCAATTTAATCTTGATTTTTAGATTTTTAATTTTAATAAATAAAAAATTAAAAAAAATATTTAAATGATTAAAAAATATTTATATACATAAGTTATTTTGGATTCGAACCCTATAATTTTAGATTTTTAATTTTTTATTTATATTATTTATATATATTAAATTAAAAATTAATTATAATGTTATTTAATTTAATTTAATTTATTTATTTAATCAATTGATCTAAGATTTAATATCAAACTGATTTATTATTTGATCTGATTTTTAAAACATAGGTGATTTGGATGCAAGTATACATGCATCAGAATTCAAAAGTTTGATGCCTGGTTCTTTCTTTCCTCACTTTAATAATGCTGGTTAACTTTTGTTCACTACCTTCATCTAAGAGGAAGGCTAAAAAAAAAAAGGGCAAAAGTTAAGGTAAAATAATTGATGTGACTGATCAGATCACATGTAGGTTGATGCTGATGAAACCTCGGACCCCAAGGTTTCCTTGGCCTTGGACTTCAGGTTTTGTTGGCCTCGAACTCCAGGTCCCCTCGGCCTCGGACCCCAAGGTCCCCTCAGCCTTGGATTCTAGGTTCCCTTGGCCTCGAGCCATCTAACACCGCCACGTGGCCCATTAATCGCCCACAGCTGCCATGTGGCCTACTAACCATCTGCCACTGCGCATGACCACTCCCGTTACGGTGCATGCCTGACGCAACTAGGCCTACCTGCCACTTGAGGCGCCGCGCCTGGCAGAGGGCTAGCAGGGTGGGACACCTCTAACATGTTCAGTGTTTGTTGCGGCACGTCTTTGTCAATCCTGCCATCTGTCCACTATCAGACAATAATGTCTCTGAATCAACCACCTTTCTAAAGTGGAAAAAGGGAGGTATAAGAACCTTCACTCTTAACGAGAGAAGGGATCTGAACTCAAGCTCTCTAGCTATTTTTCATTAGCTATTTCTTCATTATTCCCGAGTGGCTTACTTGAGCGTCGGAGGGTCCCCATCGATGCAACCGGTCCCCGGAGACTTTTTTGCAGGAACTCCATTCAGAAGGAGGCTCTCTGTTTTCTGACGTTCGAGGAACGCGACTTGGCGGCAACAGATTGGCGCGCCAAGTAGGGGGGAAGAAAGGTAGTAAGCTTCAAACCAGCCAGCTACAAACTCTTCTTCCTTGAGCAATCGAGAAGATGGTGGTGACGCATGCACAAAAGATTTCTACCAGCTATGTCGGGGGGCATCGCTAGGGAGCTAAGCAGTTAGAGGCCGGTCCCCTAGCTCCCCATGCCGGTGTTCCTGCACAGTCGCCGCCACTGCCACCGCACCAGGAAGATCGAATAGCCGCCTTGACCATATAAGTCCAGTCACTTGTGGCGGCGGTTCAGGTGCTGCAACAACAGCCAGCGACCGCGCAGCGACACCCAAAACCACCCTCATCGTCTCGGAGGTGGTTCAACCCAGCCAGCAGTCCACCAGTGGGAGATCTCCTCTCCGGGAGGCCCATCGTCACCGCGCCTCACCCAGGCATTACTGCCGGGAGCCCTCTAAGAGGCCCCGGTCTCCTTCTCTCCATGCTAGCACTTCTCCTAAGCGGCGGCATGGGAAGGATACGAAGCACACACGCCCCCATCGGCGCCACCCCTCCCCATCCTTGGGATCTTCGAGGGAGGGGTCCTTTGATGACCGAATCACTTGCCAGGCCGAGCGATGGCTAGACGAGTACAACTAGTGGCTGGAAGAGCTCAGCTATAGGATCACCAACCCGTTGGAGGCAGATTATGACAGCCGTCCTCCGCTATCCCACCGCATCATGAAGGAACCGATCTCGACCGGGTTCCACCTTCCTTAACTGGACCCATACGATGGCACCACCGATCCCTTGGACCATCTGGAGAGCTACAAGGTCCTCATGCAAGTCCAAGAGATGATCGACTCCCTTCTCTGCATTGCCTTCCCATTTGATTTGATCCAGATATTCATAACTTAATCAAATTGAGCTAGCTAGCAATCATATTGCTAATTTAATCCTCCAATTAATTTACTAACGTTTAGTTTCTCAATCATCCAATCAGGTAGAATCCCCTGTGATGTGTGACCCCATAGGTTCGAACACTAAGCCGGTAGCACTGAAACACTTCCAATACTAATCGAAGTCGCCATCTAGCAATGATACCTAACGTCCGAATAGGCGAAGGTTGCGGAGCAACAATCAAGAACCTTTGGCATATGGTTACCATATAATTCATCCCTTTGACTCTCAATGCTCAAGATTGGTCGTGTTCAGTGAGATGTCATACACCTTACCTGCATGTTATACCAGCATCATCACATTCCTTGGTAAAGAGGACAACCAACCCATATGACTATTTTAAGAACCACTCAATAAACTCTCTCTTTATTGAATCGATTATGGTTCTAAGGATTCCATCACAAAAGAATTTATTTCAGAAAAATGCAATGTGATGAACCGCTAAATAAATATTTTATTAATTAATAATTTATATATATATAATTTGCATAATCATCTATATGTTAGTTGATTGGTTTTAGGACACAATTTCCAACAGGTTCGGTAGGCCCACAAGACATGATGAAGCTCCTTCGCCCATCTGCCTCGAGTCCTGTTAAGCCGGGCTTTGATTCCTTGCAGCAAGGTTCGGTTGGTTACCTCGGCTTCTCCATTGTCTTGAGGATGCCCAACCGAAGTGAGACGGTGGTAGATGCCGTGATCCTTGCAGAACTCTCAAAAATTAGGATTGTCAAACTGTTGGCCCATATGGCAACCCAAGAGGGGAGGGGGTGAATTGGGTTCTAAAAATTTTTTTAACCTTTTTAAAACTATTGACTTTAAAATAGTTAAGTGCAGAATAGATTTCAATCATAAATGAAGAGATAGAGAGAGAGACAACTAAAGCACGACAAACACAATGATTTTATAGTGGTTCGGTGTATCCAACACCTACGTCCACTTTCAAGTTCCACTTGGGTCCACACTATAATCAACTAGATTACAGTCGAGTTATTTTACAAGATCACAACTCAAAACTTATTGTTTTCCGGGTGCACAATGAACCCAGCTGGTTTTTCGGGCTCACCAGCACAAAACCCAAACTCAAGCTAATCTAGCTTGCCCCGGTATACCACCTCCACTAATTCAATCCCCCTGATTGAACTAGCAAAAACAAGAAAGAATAATATTTATATTAACAAACAGCTCCTCAAATGAGTAAATATTCAAAGTAAATGAACAAGGTTAGAAAAGCTTGTTTGAAGTAGATTGGATTTGAGCTTTTCTTCTTTTCTTCTTTTCCTCTTCTCTTTGGAGATGTTGAATCATGCCTCAGCTTTGATTCTTCACAGATGTTGCAGATGAGAAGTTGGAAAATCACAGAAAACAGAGCTTTTTCTTCTTTTGGAAAATCCTTCGATTTTTCAAGTTGAACGCCTTGGATTTCTCTTTGAGCTTTTTGGAGTGGAAGGATTTGAACTTGGATACTTTTCTCTTTGATTTCAGGCTCAAGACTTCTCGGATTTTTGATTTGTATTCACTCCATTTTTTTCGTTATTTATCAAATGAGCTTTCTCCCCCTTTTTATAGGTTTCCTTTAATCCGTTTCTGGTGAGAAAACTAGCCGTTGGAATGTACATGGAAAGTTTTTCCAAATAAAATATATTCGTTAGAAGTTAGGTGAAAAGAAAATATTACCGTTTGAGCTAATCTGGCATTTTAAAAATCTGTTTCTGACAGGTTGGAGTCGGCTCCAACTTTTCAGGTGTCGGCTTCAAGTCGTGTATCCAAAAATAGAAATTTCTAAGTTCGTCGAGGAGTCGGCTCCGAAAAAGTTAAGTGTCGGCTCGCCATGGTCAGGTGTCGGCTCCAAAAGACTGTAAGTGTCAGCTCCAAGATAGTCAAAAATCATACGTTCTGTCCCCGTGTCGGAGTCGGCTCTAGACACTGTAAGTGTCGACTCCGAAACTCTGGGTGTCGGCTTCGGACCGTATCAAAAATCAGAAAGACATTTGATTGGCCATGGGGTCGGCTCCAAATTTCCTAAGTGTCGACTCTAGGTTCTGAATTTTGAAACTTACCTTTGGCACTTGATTCAAAATACGTTTCTAAATGCCTTTTGATTAAACAAATATTTTTAAGCCCTGAAACACTTGTTAAATTCATCAGTAACACAATAAATATACTCAATTCCTTTATTAATCATTAAAATCAATAATTGGATCAACAATCTCCCCCTTTTTGATGATTATAAAAACATTGAGTATATGCATAGGATTCTTAAATCAAAATTTTTAAATATATGATCCTCACAGGTAAGCTCCCCCTGAATAATGTAGCTCCCCCTATGAAGTTTAATTTAACAATTGTTCTTCCTTTTGCTTTACATGTTTGATACTTAGAATTTAGTTATATCAATTTTCACTTAAGCTTATTTAAATTAATGCATATCCAAAATAATTTGATATCAATCAAATACCAATCAATGCTTAACTAATAATCAATGCATATACGACATAACTTTCTTCCCCTTTTTTGTAATCAACAAAAAGATTAAGAGAAGTTAAGTAAAATGTTAAAATTGATAGATCAAAAGATAATTTCATTGCATTAAGAAGTCAAGTGTTACAAAATGAAACTGAACTTTGTCAACTATCAAACTATACATCAAACAACAAATTTACATTAATATTCCAAAATGAAACACAAAACAACAACTTTTACTTCATTACATGAAATCCATAGATTGGTTCTAATAATCCTTTGTAAACGTTCTAAAATCTTTCCCATTCCATCACTCTGAGTTGCTACAAATTCTTTCAATCTTCTATCAACAAAAGAGCAAGAGTCATGATTTTATCTTGAAGTTTAGCATTGCATCTTAAGTAGGTTTCAGAGTCTCTACAGATATCCTTGAATTCTTCAAATATGTGCTTGAGATCGTTACTTAAGGATTCCGCTGATGAACCAAGAGTGGACTCGATTTTACTAATGCGATCATCCAATGAGTAGAGAGTCTCTCTTAAGTTCATAAAATAATTATCAAACTCAGTCTTCAATTCATCTTTCTGAGCAGCAAGTAAACCTTTAAGTTACTCCAATTGAAAGTCTGAAAATCCGACAGATAAAGTAGATGGCTGATCAAAAACTTGAGCAGAGGCAGGAGCAGGGACAGGAACAGGAACCGAACTGCTAGGCTATGGAGAGGGAACCCTCACAGACGGACCAGCCTCAAAAGGTGCAGAAGGTCTAAGCTCAGGGGCTCTCTCATCCAAATTGCCTTTCCTTTCCCAATGCCCATTGACCTTTACAAATCCCATCCGATGCAAGGTGGCCAAACTATAGTAATCAGTATGCCTCAGGTTCTTGGAAGGTTCATTATCCAAAATCACAACTCCTTGGCTCCTGAAAACCATAGTTAGAACCATGCCATAGGGTAGGGACGATCTCTTTTTCCTCCAGCTTCGGCCATATAAAAAATCATCATTGCAGCTAGGTTTATAGGTTGACCAGTCAATACACTATCCATCACAACTATGTCTCGCTTGGAGACATACTCAAATCGACCGGTCCTTGGAAATAAAATCCTACTGTAAATATTATGAAGCAATCTCAATTCCAAGGGCAATTGGTTAGCCCTAACCTCTTCAAATTTTGTTACCTCTCTCCCTAACATCCTTGACAAAGCGTCTGACCTCTCACTGTGGATGTCGGCTACTAATCCAGTGATGGGAATGCTCAAAAGGTTTCCTAGTTTTTGAAATGTGAGATGAACTCTTTTACCTCTGATAGAACTCACGATTCCACCATCACCTCTCGATAGATTGAAGTAGAACTCTTTGACAAGGGCAGGATAGGTGGGAACATCTAATGAGCATACTTTATCCCATCCTAACTCTTTAATTTGATTCCCAATAGAAAAGCCTTCGGATTCAAAGAATTCAAAATCGACTTTCCTACCTATTGTGATCACTCTCCCAGCTAATGTGTCTACCTAAGGAGAAGAAGGATTAGGATTGTCCGATTGGGTTGAAGATTCCTCGCTCGAAGATGGCTCGCGGATGGGTCGCCTCGTCGAACGTTTCCCAGTCGTCATGGGCGCTCCAATCACAGATCCTCTCATCTTAGGTGCCATTAAGATCCTTGGGAAGGTTCAAAATGAGTGGAATTTGAGTTGGGGAAGTTTTGAGAGAGTTTGGGAAGAGTTTGGTTGAGGATTGAAAAAGAATGAAATGACGAAGTGTTGACTCTGCCCTAATAAAATCGATTTGGGACTCCCAGGTGTCGACTCCCGCAAAGTCGGGTGTCGACTCCAAATCGCTAACACAGTCAGCGCTTGAACTGGAGTCGGCTCCACTTATACGGGTGTTGGCTCCAAGGTCAGGGACCGAGAGCGACACAAACAAGGTGTCGACTCCCAAACTGAGGTATCGACTCCACTGATAGTTTCAAAGAAAAATAACTGAGATTCAAACAACTGAAACTTGTCAAAATAGGTTCAATAAAATTTTGAAAAAATCTTTAAATATGAAGAATCAAATTGCTCAGAAGACTAGATAATTTATCCTTAAAATTATGAAAGGAATATTAAGAAATTAATAGAAATCTAGATAGTCATTCCTTAGAGTTTCAAAATCATTCCAAAGGGTCACAAATCCCTAATTCACCTCTAAGATAACAAAATCTCTCTTCACTCAAGGGTTTTGTAAATATATCAGCTAATTATTTTTCAGTATTAACATAATCAAGACAAATTTCATCATTAGCTACATGTTCTCTTATAAAGCGATATCTAATTTCAATATATTTTGTTCTTGAATGTTGAATTGGATTTTTAGTTAAATTAATTGCACTTGTATTATCACATGTAATAGGAGTTTTATCAAGTGTTATGCCATAATCTTCAAGTTGTCTCTTAATCCATAGGATTTGAGCACAGCAACTTCCAGCTGCAACATATTCTGCTTTAGCAATTGATAATGCAACCGAATTTTTTTTTGCTAAACCAAGAGATTAAGTTACTTCCTAAAAATTGATATGCACCACCTGTACTTTTTCTATCTAGTTTGCATCCAGCATAGTCAAAATCAGAATATGCAATCAAGTTTAGTGTTGAGTCTCTAGAATACCATAAACCTACATTTTTAGTTCCACTTAAATATCTTAAGATTCTCTTTACAGCAATTAAGTGAGATTCTTTAGGTTCAGATTGAAATCTAGCACATAAACAAACAGCAAACATGATATCTGATCTACTAGATGTAAGTAAAGCAGAGATCCGATCATACCTCTATAATATTTTTGATCTACTTTCTTACCATCTTCATCTTTGTCCAATTTGCATGAAGGACTCATAGGTGTTCCAAGGGGTTTAATTGACTCCATTCCAAACTTCTTGAGAAGTTCTTTTGTGTATTTTTCTTGATTGATGAAAATCCCTTCTTTGCTTTGCTTGATTTGAAGTCCTAGGAAGAAATTGAGTTCTCCCATCATGCTCATTTCGAATTCACCCTGCATTAACTTAGCAAATTCTTGACACAAAAGATTGTTAGTAGCACCGAATACAATATCATCAACATATATTTGTACTACTAATAAATCCTTGTCTTTTCTTTTCAAAAATAGAGTTTTATCAACATTTCCTCTTGTGAAATCATTTTCAATTAGAAATTTACTTAATCTTTCATACAAGATCTAGGTGCTTGTTTTAAACCATATAGTGCTTTGTGCAATTTAAAAACATGATTTGAAAATTCATGATCTTCAAAACCAGGTGGTTGTTCAACAAAACTTCCTCATTTATAAATCCATTTAAAAATGCACTTTTAACATCCATTTGAAATAAATTGATATGCATATGACATGCAAATGTGAGTAATAATCTAATTGCTTCTAATCTAGCTACAGGTGCAAAAGTTTCATCAAAATCAATTTCTTCTTCTTGATTATATCCTTTTGCGACTAATCTAGCTTTGTTTCTAATTACTATGCCATTTTCATCTAATTTATTTCTAAATACCCATTTTGATCCTATAACAGAATGATCTTTAGGTCTATCTACTAGTGTCCAGACATTATTTCTAGTAAATTGATTTAATTCCTCTTGCATAGCTAACATCCAATAATTATCTTTTTCAGCCTCTTCAATAGTTTTAGGTTCAATTTGAGATACAAATGCAAGATGATTATTGATGTTTCTTATTGATGATCTAGTTCTTACTCCTTGAGATGGATCACCTATAATTAATTCTTTTGGATGACCATAGGCATATCTCCAATCTCTAGGAAGATCTACATCATTATAATTTGCATCAACAATCAACACTAGGAGAATCATCATCTTTAGCTTCTTGTTCATGATCTGAAGATATTTATATTCAATTTTTCAATATCTCTTTCTAATATGTTTGTATCTTCCTCATCATCAATTTTTCCTGAACTCGATGCTAAAGATTCATCAAAAATTACATGAATAGATTCTTCTACAATTAAGTTTCTCTTGTTAAACACTCTATAGGCTTTACTAGATGTTGAATATCCTAAGAAAATGCCTTCATCATCAAACTTTCCTAGATTATCTTTACCATTATTATGAATGAAACATTTACAACCAAATGCATGAAAGTAACTTATGTTTGGTTTTCTATTTTTTCATAGTTCATAAGGAGTTTTCTTAATGATTGGCCTAATTAAAGCTCTATTAAGAATGTAACATGCCATGTTTATAGCTTCCGCCCAAAAGTATTTTGGTAGGTTGCTTTCGCATAGCATGGTATGGGCCATGTCTTCTAAAGTTCTATTTTTTCTTTCTACAACTTTATTTTGTTGTGGTGTTCTAGGTGCTGAAAAATTATGATGAATGTCATTTTCAATGCAAAAGTTTTCAAATAAATAATTTTTAAATTCAGTGCCATGATCACTTCTAAGAGACACTATGGTGTTGTTTTTCTCATTTGTGACCTTCTTAAAGAATTTCAAAAATAATGGAAAGGTCTCATCTTTATGAGCTAAAAATAATACCCAAGTGTATCTAGAATAATCATCTACAATCACAAGTCCATATTTCTTTCCTCCTAGACTAGTGGTTCTAGTAGGTCCAAAAAGATCCATGTGAAGTAGTTCAAGTGGCCTAGAAGTGGAAACAATATTTTTAGTTTTGAAAGAGTTTCTAGTTTGTTTTTCAAATTGACATGCATCGCAAATTTTGCCATTTCAAAATCTAGTTATGGAAGACCTTTTACTAAATCCATTTTAATTAATTTTAAAATTAGGTGTGTGCTTGCATGACCTAATCTACGATGCCATAACCAACCAATCTCATTCATATTAGCATTATTAGCAACTAAGCAATGATTACTAGTAGACAAATTGTCTAAATCAATCAAGTATACATTGTCATTTCTATTTCCAGTAAAAATAATGCTATTATCAATGGGATTAGAAACAGTGCAGATAGATGCTTCAAATGATACTTTAAAACCTTTATCACATAATTGACTAATACTAATTAAATTATGTTTTAAACCATTGACATATAAGACATTTTCAAATATGTAGAGGGAGTTATTTGAATATTACCAAACCCCAAGATTTGGCCTTTACCATTGTCACCAAACGTAACAACTCCTCCTCTTTTGCTTTCAAGGGTGATGAATTGATCATTGTCATCCGTCATGTGTCTTGAGCAGCCACTATCGAGATACCACTTTTGCTTTAAATTTTTGGCCGCAAGACACTCCTACAAAAATGATCAAGTCTTATATTTAGGTACCTAAGCCTTCTTTGGTCCTTCATGGTTAGTAGCATAAAAGATTGTTCCTTTGGGAACCATATTTTCTTTTCTTTACTACTTAAATTTTTGTTACTTTTTCTTGCATTACATTCATAGGATTTGTGGCCTTTCTTGTTATAATAATGACATGTAACATCATCTTTAGTTTGTTCTCTTCTAAAAAAGTTTCTGACAAACTTTTGTTTTATGTTAGTCCTATATCCTAATCCAGCCTTATCAAATATAGCTCTTTGATTACTCAATAATAAATTAAGTTTTTCAGAACTATATGTGAATTTATCAACAATATTCTTATATTTATCAACTTCCTTCTTGAGTCTATCATTTTCATTGGAAATTGATTCTCTTTCTTTTGTCAAATTATCATTTTCAGATTTCAGCATCTCAATCTCATGAGTAAGATTATCTTTTTCTTTAATGAGAATTGAGTTATCATTTTTTAAAAACTTGTATTTCTTTTTCAAAGCTTTAAAATCATCAACTAGTTCATTAAAAGCTTCAAACAATTCATCAAATGCAAAATCATCACAAGGGTTTTCAGAACTTACCTTATTGTCATCGTTCGCCATAAAGCAAATGTTTGCAACTTCTTTTTGATCTTCCTCTGAAGAGGATTCATCGCTGTCACTCCAGGTTGCAACATAGGCTTTCTTTTTCTTCTTGTAGGCTTTCTTTAGTTGAGGACAATCATATCTAAAGTGCCCCAGTTTCTTACACTCATAGCAAATTAGGGGGTCTTTCTCTTTGTCTTTGTCCTTTTCCTTTTCTTTTTCTTTTTCTCCTTCCATCTTAATTCCAGATTTTCTTTTATGAAAGGGTTTCCTTCTTCTCATGAATTTTTTGAACTTTCTAGCAAGAAGAGCTATCTCATCATCATCTTCATCATTATCACTGCAGCTCTCCTCACTTTCTGCAGCCTTAAGAGCTATAGTCTTCTTCTTTTTAACTTCTTCCTCTATGTGCTGCTTCATGGTTAACTCATGAGCCATTAGTGATCCAAGTAGCTCCTCCAAAGGTAAAGTGTTGAGATCCTTGGCTTCTTGGATGGCAGTCACCTTCGCTTCCCATGATCTTGGAATTGACCTAAGAATTTTGCGAACAAGTTCAGAATTAGTATAAGTCTTACCAAGACTTTTCGGACCATTTACAATGTCAGTGAATCTAGTATACATGCATACTATACTTTTAGTTTGTTCCATGCTAAATAATTCATACTTATGAACAAGAATATTTATCTTAGATTCTTTAACTTGATTTGTACCCTTATGGGTAACCTCTAATCTATCCCATATCTCTTTTGCGGAATTACATGTAGAGATACGATTAAATTCGTTAGCATCTAATGAACAATATAAAACATTCATGGCCTTAGCATTGAGCTGAGCCATTTTTCTATCATTCTCATTCCAATCCCTTTCGGGCTTAGAAACAATAGAATCATCAATTATGTGTGTGGGTGTGCTAAGTTCATTAATTATGACACTCCACAATTCATAATCTGAAGCTTGAATGAATATCCTCATTCTTGCTTTCCAATATGAATAGTTGGAACCATTAAACAAAGGAGGTCTATTTGTAGAATGACCTTCAGCAAATGAAGATCCAGCTTGAGCTGCCATTTGGATCTTTAGCTCTTGATCGTTGGATCAAATTCAAATGAGCACTTGCTCTAATACCAATTGTTGGCCCAGATGGCAACCCAAGAGGGGGGGGGGGGTGAATTGGGTTCTAAAAAAAATTGTAACCTTTTTAAAACTATTGACTTTGAAATAGTTAAGTGCAGAATAGATTTCAATCACAAATGAAGAGATAGAGAGAGAGACAATTAAAGCACGGTAAACACAATGATTTTATAGTGGTTTGGTGTATCCAACACCTACGTCCACTTCCAAGTTCTACTTGGGTCCACACTATAATCAACTAGATTACAGTCGAGTTGTTTTACAAGATTACAACTCAAAACTTATTGTTTTTGGGTGCACAACGAACCCAGCTAGTTTTTCGGGCTCACCAGTACAAAACCCAAACTCAAGCTAATCTAGCTTGCCCCGAGGTATACCACCTCCACTAATTTAATCCCCCTGATTGAACTAGCAAAAACAAGAAAGAATGATGTTTATATTAACAAACAGCTCCTCAAATGAGCAAATATTCAAAGTAAATGAACAAGGTTAGAAAAGCCTGTTTGAAGTAAATTGGATTTGAGCTTTTCTTCTTTTCTTCTTTTCTTCTTTTCCTCTTCTCTTTGAAGATGTTGAATCAGGCCTCAGCTTTGATTCTTCACAGATGTTGCAGATGAGAAGTTGGAAAATCATAGAAAATAGAGCTTTTTCTTCTTTTGGGAAATCCTCCAATTTTTCAAGTTGAATGCCTTGGATTTCTCTTTGAGCTTTTTGGAGTGGAAGGATTTGAACTTGGATACTTTTCTCTTTGATTTCAGGCTCAAGACTTCTCAGATTTTTTATTTGTATTCACTCCGTTTTTTTTTCGTTATTTTTCAAACGAGCTTTCTCCCCCTTTTTATAGATTTTCTTTAATCCATTTTTGGTGAGAAAACTAGTCGTTGGAATGTACCTGGAAAGTTTTTCCAAACAAAATATATCCGTTAGAAGTTAGGTGAAAAGAAAATATTACCGTTTGAGCTGATTTGGCATTTTAAAAATCCATTTTTGACAGGTTGGAGTTGGCTCCAACTTTTTAGGTGTCGGCTCCAAGTCGTGTATCCAAAAATAGAAAGTTCTGAGTTTGTCGAGGAGTCGGCTCCAAAAAAGTTAAGTGTCGGCTCACCATGGTCAGGTGTCGGCTCCAAAAGACTGTAAGTGTCGGCTCCAAGGTAGTCAAAAATCATACGTTCTGTCCTCGTGTCGGAGTCGGCTCTAGACACTGTAAGTGTCGACTCCGAAACTCTAGGTGTCGGCTCCGAAACTCTGGGTTTCGGCTTCGAACCATATCAAAAATCAGAAAGACATTTGATTGGCCATGGGGTCGGCTCCAGATTTCCTAGGTGTCGACTCCAGGTTCTGAATTTTGAAACTTACCTTTGGCACTTGATTCAAAATACGTTTCTAAATGCCTTTTGATTAAAAAAATATTTTTAAGCCCTGAAACACTTGTTAAATTCATCAGTAACACAATAAATATACTCAATTCCTTTATTAATCATCAAAATCAGTAATTGGGTCAACACAAACTGTCTCCCATTATTGGTGATGATGGTGTGTGGAAGGCCGAATCGATAAATGATGGATCTCCATACAAATCTTTAGCCCGAGCCTCAGTTATTTGAGCGACTACCTCGGTCTCGACCCACTTGGTGAAATAGTCGATTGCTACGAATAGAAACTTCCTCTATCCCATGGCAAGAGGAAAAGGACCAAGAATATCCATTCTCCACTTAGAAAAAGGCCAAGCAGACATTATGGGCATTAAGTGAGCAGAGGAAAGTCTCTGTATGTTCGAGTGTCATTGGCACGAGTCACAGGCTTGGACAAGATCATTAGCGTCTTTCTGCATAGTTGGCCAGTAGTACCCCTGGTGAAACACTTTGTGGCGTAAGGCTCGACCACCGAGATGGTTTCTGCAGATGCCCTCATGGACTTCCCGAAGAGCATAATCGGCCTCCGATGGACGAAAGCATTTGAGCAAAGACATAGAGAATGATCTCTTGTACAGCTGGTCGTCAAGTAGGACATAATGCGATGCTTGCATTTTCAATTTCCTTACATCCTTTCTATCAGTTGGAAGTGATCCCTCTTTGAGATACTTGAGGATTGGGTCGAACCAGGACGATTCGGCATCAATCTGCATCACTTGATTAGCATCGGTAATGTTGTGCTTTTCTAGAACTTCCAAGTGGAATTTTTGCTCGAGATCTATCGAGTCGGTGGTTGCCAGGCAAGATAAAAGGTCGATGCGCACATTCTCTGCCCTTGGAATCTGAATGGCTTCAAATTCAGAGAAATGTGAAGACAGGTCGTGCACCCTTTGGAGATATCAAATCATGTTCGTCTCTCGAGCTTTGAATTCTCCTTGCACATGTTCGGCCACCAATTGAGAGTTAATGTAGGCATTTAGCCTTTTGATTCCGAGGTCGCAGGTGATGCGAAGTCCAACGAGCAAAGCCTCATACTTTGCCTTGTTGTTGGAGGTTGGGAAGGATGTCTGCTCCCCCTTCTCTCTGGAGCCACCGACAGTACACCTGCACATTTATGGTAATCGGATAGAGTTTTACTAGTCTTTATGTAGTGCTCCATAAAGAGCTAGAGAACTCCAACTAATTATCATAAATGGCAGACGCTCGAAAACATATCCTATTAAAAACTTTTTATTATCATCTCAAATATATATGCACGTCACTCAATCAACACTAAGTATCAACCTGCTCAGATAATATTTTTCATGACATTCCTCAGGCAGTTTACAAGATCACATTCACAATTGACATCAAAATCATAAGTGCACACATCATGTTCATAATTTTCTCCAAAATATAAGTCTCATATTCATATCCAAAAAGGTCTGAAACATCATTACATCTTACTGTACACATACACATAGACAATATACAAATATCAATCCACACTATCTCAATATACAAGGCTAGCATCTATACACCCTTGCATCCAAGCAAGCTTCACCATCTAAGGGTTCTATCCTGCTTATCTTGTGATCCTGGTAGAAATACTCACTAATCTGAAAGAAAATTTTAATCATAGAGGGGTGAGACCTAAGTCCCAGTGACTGGATAACCATCTAACTATGAAGAAATAGAGAACCATAACCTCACATTTTCAACCATATACTAATACTATATAGCTTGTACAATTCAAAGTATTTTTTTAACATGATATTAGATAAAATAAAATGTAGCTTATTCTTCAAATAATATACCAGTACTGAAATACTAAACAATAACTTTCCACTGAAAGCTAACTCATTAAGATAAAAATCCATGCATTACAATATGAAGATATGCATTATGTATCTACAGCCCAGACTTTCTTTATTAAATTTTTAGATTTCTACCGGAATCTGGTTGCCCACTGGCATTTCATGTAAACTCTCCCTCTTGGGATAACTATTTGGTCCACTGCCCTTTTCAAATAACAATGTATGCTTTTAAATCTCATGATACTGGGCTGTGTGTGTAATGCCTCTGAGGTACCATCCTACAGTCGCCCTCCTGTAGGTGTACTCTCATCGGGTGCATAACTAGCAACAGGATCCCCGAACAAATAGCATCCCTTACCCGTGCGGTTCACTTGGCAAAATGCTTTATTCCTTAACCCTGGAACCTCAGGTTTTCTCTCTGCCCCCACGGGCTATATATAGTAACCAACTCCACCAAGCTATAATTCATGCCCCTACGGGCTGCTTACAACCTGCTCCACTGGTTTGGTCAAGCGTGCACTCACCCCTGATTCCGGGGTTCATCGTACGATCAATTCGCAAGGAGGTGCCGGCTCAATAGTAGTATGCAATGCTCATGCTATATTGCAATCTAAAGGGTGATCAGTCCCATAGCTGCCTGATGCTCAGTATGATACATATATCATTTGTAAGCTTTATCATACAAATATGCCATGTATATATTAACAATCCCCTCATCGAAACTCATGCTTATATCTTTATGCTCAAACTCATGCTCAAAACTCATGCTTATTTCTTTATACTTAAAACTCATTGTTGACCCAATTATTGATTTTGATGATTAATAAAGGAATTGAGTATATTTACTTGATTACTAATAGATTTGACAAGTGTTTCAAGAGTTAAAAATATTTGATCGATATAAAGGTATTAAGAAACGTGTTTTGAATCAATTGCAAATCATAAGTTTTAAAGTTTTAGGACCTGGAGTCGACACCTAGGAATCTTGGAGCCGACCCCATGGCTAGTCAAATATTCTTCTAATTTTTGATACGGTCTGGAGCTGACACCTAGAGTTTTGAAGCTGACACCCAGAGTTTCGGAGTCGACACTTACAGTGTCTGGAGCCAACTCCGATGCGGGGACAGAACGCTTATTTTTTTAGCATCTTGGAGCCGACACACAGTCTTTTGGAGCCGACACTTGATGATGGCAAACCGACACCTAACTTTTTTGGAGCCAACTCCTGACGAACTCAGAACTTTCTATTTTTGGATAAACGACTTGGAGCCGATACCTGAAAAGTTGGAGCCGACTCCAACCTGGCTGGGACGAATTTTTAAAATGCCAGATCAGCTCTAACGGTAATATTTTCTTTTTACCTAACTTCTAACAGATATATTTTGTTTCCAGGTACACTCCAACGGCTAGTTTCTTTCCAGAAATAGATTAAATAAAATCTATAAAAAGGGAGAGAAAGCTCATTTTGAAAAATAACGAAAAATAGAGAGAATATTCAAATAAAAAATCCAAGAAGTCTTGAGCCTAAAATTCAAGAGAAAAGTATTCAAACTCAAATTCTTTCACTCCAAAAAGATCAAAGAGGAATCCAAGGCATTCAAACTTGAAAAATCGGAGAATTCTCAAAAAGAAAGAAGAAGCTCTATTTTTGAAGATTTTCAACTTCTCATTTGCAACATTTGCAACGAATCAAAGCTGAGGCCTGATTCAACATCTCCAAAGAGAAGAGGAAAAGAAGAAAAGCTCAAATTCAATCTACTTCAAACAGGCTTTTCTAACCCTATTCATTTATTTTTGAATATTTACTTATTTGAGGAGGTTTGTATTATTGAAAAATACTATTCTTTCTTGTTTGTGCTAGTTCTATCAAGGGGATTGAACTAGTGGAGGTTGTATACCTCGGGTCAAGCTAGATTAGCTTGAGTTTAGGGTTTTGTGCTGGTGAGCCAGGAAAACCGGCTGGGTTCGTTGTGATCCCTGGGAAACAACAAGTTCTGAGTTGTGATCTTGAAAAATAACTCGACTGTAATCAATAGGATTATAGTGTGGACCCAAGTGAATCTTGGGAGTGGACGTAGGTGTTGGATACACCGAACCACTATAAAATATTTGTGTTTGCCGTGCTTCGATTATCTCTATCTCTATCTCCTTGTTTGTGCTTCATATTCACATTGCATTTAATTTCATCTATCTCAAAGCCAATAGTTTTTTTAAAGGGTTAAAATTTTTTTTTAAAAGAACCCAATTCCCCCCCCCCCCTCTTGGGTTGCCATATAGGCCAACAATTGGTATTAGAGCGAGTGCTCATTGTTTATTTGATCACACGATCAAGAGCAAAAGATCCAAATGGCAGCTCAAGTTGGATCTTCATTTGCCGAAGGTCATTCTACAAATAGACCTCCCTTGTTTAATGGTTCCAACTATTCATATTGGAAAGCAAGAATGAGGATATTCATTCAAGCTTCTGATTATGAATTGTGGAGTGTTATAATTAATGGACCTAGCACACCCACACACATTGTTGATGGCTCTATTGTTCCTAAGCCTGAAAGGGATTGGAATGATAATGATAGGAAAATGGCTCAGCTCAATGCTAAGGCCATGAATGTCTTATATTGTTCCTTAGATGCAAACGAATTTAATCGTATATCTACATGTAATTCTGCAAAAGAGATATGAGATATATTAAAAGTTACCCATGAGGGTGCAAACCAAGTTAAAGAATCTAAGATAAATATTCTTGTTCATAAATATGAATTATTTAGTATGGAGCAAACTGAAACTATAGCATGCATGTATACTAGATTCACCGATATTGTAAATGGTTTGAAAAGTCTAGGCAAGACCTATACTAACTCTGAACTTATTCGCAAAATTCTTAGGTCACTGCCAAGGACTTGGGAAGCAAAAGTGACAGCAATCCAAGAAGCCAAGAACCTCAACACTTTACCCTTGGAGGAGCTACTTGGATCTCTAATGACCCATGAGCTAACCATGAAGCAGCACATAGAGGAAGATGTTAAGAAGAAAAAGACTATAGCTCTTAAGGCTGCAGAAAGTGAGGAGAGCTGCAGTGATAATGATGATGATGATGATGAGACAGCTCTTCTAGCTAGGAAGTTCAAAAAATTCATGAGAAGAAAGAGACCCTTCCACAAGAAGAAATCTGGAATTAAAATGGAAGGAGAAAAAGAAAAAGAAAAGGACAAGGACAAAGAGAAAGACCCCTTGATATGCTATGAGTGTAAAAAACCGGGGCACTTCAGATACGATTGTCCTCAATTGAAGAAGACTTACAAGAAGAATAAGAAAGCATATATTGCAACCTGGAGTGACAGCGATGAATCCTCTTCAGAGGAAGAACAAAAAGAAGTTGCAAACATTTGCTTTATGGCAAATGACGACAACGAGGTAAGTTCCGAAAACCCTAGTGATGAGTTTGCATTTGATGAATTATTTGAAGCCTTTAATGAACTAGTAGATGATTTTAAAGTTTTGAAAAAGAAATATAAATCTTTGAAAAATGATAATTCAATTCTAATTAAAGAAAAAGATAATCTTACTAATGAGACTAAGATGCTGAAATCTGAAAAAGAAAATTTGACAAAAGAAAAAGAATCAATTTTCAACGAAAATGATAAATTAAAGAAGGAAGTTGATAAATATAAGAATATTGTTGATAAATTTACTTATAGTTCTGAAAAACTTAATTTATTATTGAGTAATGAAAGAGCTATATTTGATAAGGCTGGATTAGGATATAGACCTAACATAAAATAAAAATTTATCAAAAACTTTTTTAGAAAAGAACAAAATAGAGATAATGTTACATGTCATTATTGTAACAAGAAAGGCCATAAATCCTATGAATGTGATGCAAGAAACAGTAACAAAAATTTAAGTAGTAAAAGCAAGAAAATTTGGGTTCCCAAAGGAACGATATTTTATGCTACTAACCATGAAGGACCCAAGAAGGCTTGTGTACCTAAATATAAGACTTAATTATTTTTACAGGAGTGTCTTGCGGCCAAAAATTAAAGTGAAAATGGTATCTCGATAGTGGCTGCTCAAGACACATGACGGGTGACAAGGATCAATTCATCACCCTTGAGAGCAAAAGAGGAGGAGTTGTTACGTTTGGTGACAATGGCAAAGGCCAAATCATGGGGTTTGGTAATATTCAAATAACTCCCTCCACATATATCGAAAATGTTTTATATGTCAATAGTTTAAAACATAATCTTATAAGTATTAGCCAATTATGTGATAAAGGTTTTAAAGTATCATTTGAAGCATCTATCTGTACCGTTTCTAATCCCATTGATAATAGCATTGTTTTTATTGAAAATAGAAATGACAATGTATACTTGATTGATTTAGATAATTTGTCTACTAGTAATCATTGCTTAGTTGCTAATAATGCTAATATGAATGAGATTGGTTGGTTATGGCATCGTAGATTAGGTCATGCAAGTACATACCTAATTTCAAAATTAATAAGAATGGATTTAGTAAAAGGACTTCCACAACTAGACTTTGAAAATAACAAAATTTGCGATGCATGTCAATTTGGAAAACAAACTAGAAATTCTTTTAAAACCAAAAATATTGTTTCCACTTCTAGGCCACTTGAACTACTTCACATGGATCTGTTTGGACCTACTAGAACCATAAGTCTAGAAGGAAAGAAATATGTCTTGTGATTGTAGATGATTATTCTGGATACACTTGGGTATTGTTTTTAGCTCATAAGGATGAGACCTTTCCATTATTTTTGAAATTCTTCAAGAAGGTCACAAATGAGAAAAACAACACCATAGTGTCTATAAGAAGTGATCATGGCACTGAATTTGAAAATTATTTATTTGAAAACTTTTGCATAGAAAATGACATTCATCATAATTTTTCAGCACCCAGAACACCACAACAAAATGGAGTAGTTGAAAGAAAAAATAGAACTTTAGAAGACATGGCCCGTACCATGCTATGTGAAAGCAACTTACCAAAATACTTTTGGGCAGAAGCTATAAACCCGGCATGTTACATTCTTAATAGAGCTTTAATTAGGCCAATCATTAAGAAAACTCCTTATGAACTATGGAATAATAGAAAACCAAACATAAGTTACTTTCATGCATTTGGTTGTAAATGTTTCATTCATAATAATGGTAAAGATAATCTAGGAAAATTTGATGCAAAATCTGATGAAGGCATTTTCTTAGGATATTCAACATCTAGTAAAGCCTATAGAGTATTTAACAAGAGAAACTTAATTGTAGAAGAATCTATTCATATAATCTTTGATGAATCTTTAGCATCGAGTTCTAGAAAGATTGATGATGAGGAAGATACAACATTTTAGAAAGAGACATTGAAAAATTGAATATAGATGTATCTTCGGATCATGAACAAGAAGCTAAAGATAATGATTCTCCTAGTGTTGATGTTGTTGATGCAAATCATAATGATATGGATCTTCTAGAGATTGGAGATATGCCTATGATCATCCAAAAGAATTAATTATAGGTGATCCATCTTAAGGAGTAAGAACTAGATCATCAATGAGAAACATCAATAATCATCTTGCATTTGTATCTCAAATTGAACCTAAAACTATTGAAGAAGCAGAAAAAGATAATAATTGGATGTTAGCTATGCAAGAAGAATTAAATCAATTTACTAGAAATAATGTTTGGACTCTTGTAGATAGACCTAAAGATCATTCTGTTATAGGATCAAAATGGGTATTTAGAAATAAATTAGACAAAAATGGCATAGTAATTAGAAAAAAGCTAGATTAGTTGCAAAAGGATATAATCAAGAAGAAGGAATTGATTTTGATGAAACTTTTGCACCTGTAGCTAGACTAGAAGCAATTAGATTACTACTTGCATTTGCATGTCATTTGCATATCAATTTATTTCAAATGGATGTTAAAAGTGCATTTTTAAATGGATTTATAAATGAGAAGTTTTTGTTGAACAACCTCCTGGTTTTGAAGATCATGAATTTCCAAATCATGTTTTTAAATTGCACAAAGCACTATATGGTTTAAAACAAGCACCTAGAGCTTGGTATGAAAGATTAAGTAAATTTCTGATTGAAAATGATTTTACAAGAGGAAATGTTGATAAAACACTATTTTTGAAAAGAAAAGATAAGGATTTATTAGTAGTACAAATATATGTTGATGATATTGTATTCGGTGCTACTAACAATTTGTTATGTCAAGAATTTGCTAAGTTAATGCAGGGTGAGTTTGAAATGAGCATGATGGGAGAACTCAACTTCTTCCTAGGACTTCAAATCAAGCAAAGCAAAGAAGGAATTTTCATCAATCAAGCCAAATACACAAAGAACTTCTCAAGAAGTTTGGAATGGAGTCAATCAAACCACTTGGAACTCCTATGAGTCCTTCATGCAAATTGGACAAAGATGAAGATGGTAAGAAAGTAGATCAAAAATATTACAGAGGTATGATCGGATCTCTTCTTTACTTAACAGCTAGTAGACCAGATATCATGTTTGCTGTATGTCTATGCGCTAGATTTCAATCTGAACCTAAAGAATCTCACTTAATTGCTGTAAAAAGAATTTTAAGATATTTAAGTGGAACTAAAAATGTAGGTTTATGGTATTCTAGAGACTCAACATTAAACTTGATTGCATATTCTGACTCTGACTATGCTGGATGTAAATTAGATAGAAAAAGCACAAGTGGTGCATGTCAATTTTTAGGATGTAACTTAATCTCTTGGTTTAGCAAAAAGCAAAATTCGGTTGCATTATCTACTGCTGAAGCAGAATATGTTGCAGCTGGAAGTTGCTGTGCTCAAATCCTTTGGATTAAGAGACAACTTGAAGATTATGGCATAACACTTGATAAAACTCCAATTAGATGTGATAACACAAGTGCAATAAATTTGACTAAAAATCCAATTCAACATTCAAGAACAAAACACATTGAAATTAGATATCACTTTATAAGAGAACATGTAGCTAATAATGAAATTTGTCTTGAATATGTTAATACTAAGAACAATTAGCTGATATATTTACAAAACCCTTGAGTGAAGAGAGATTTTGTTATCTTAGAGGTGAATTAGGGATATGTGACCCTTTGGATTGATTTTGAAACACTAAGGAATGACTATCTAGATTTCTATTAATTTCTTGATATTCCTTTCATAATTTTAAGGATAAATTATCTAGTCATCTGAGTAACTTGATTCTTCATACTTCAAAATTTTATCAAGATTTTATCAAATTTATTTTGATAAGTTTCAGATGTTTGAATCTCAATTATTTTTCTCTGAAACTGTCAGTGGAGTCGACACCTCAGAATGAGGAGTCGACACCTTGTCTGTGTCGCTCTCGGTCCCTGACCTTGGAGCCGACACCCGTATAAGTGAGCCGACTCCAGTTCGAGCGCTGACTGTGTTAGCGATTTGGAGTCGACACCCGACTTTGCGGGAGTCGACACCTGGGCATCCCAAATCAATTTATTAGGGCAGAGTCGACACCTCGTCATTTCGTATCTTCTCAAATCCTCTACCAAACTCTTCCAAAACTCTCTCAAAGCCTCCCCATCTCTAATTCCTCTCTACCCAAGCTTTCCTAAGGATCCAATGGCACCTAAGAGGAGAGGTTTGGTGATTGGAGCGCCTATGGTGACCGGAAAATGCTCCGTGAGGCGACCCATCCACGAGCCATCTCCAAGCAAGGATTCCTCCACGCTTTGGACAATCCCAACTCTTCTTCCCCTCAGGTAGATACCCTAGCAGGGAGGGTAATAACTATGGGTAGAAAAGTTGACTTCGAGCTCTTTGATTCCGAAGGTTTCTCGATTGGAAGACAACTCAAAGAATTAGGCTGGGATAAAGTTTGTTCTCTTGATGTTCCTACATACCAGCACTAGTAAAAGAATTTTACTTCATTTATCGAGAGGTGATGGTGGTTTAGTAAGCTCTGTCAGAGGTAAACAGGTTCATCTTACTTTTCAAAAATTAGGAAACCTCCTAAGCATCCCCATTACCAGATTAGCAGCTGATATGCACAGTGAGAGATCAGCAGCTCTGTCAAGGATGTTAGGGAGAGAGTTACAGAATTTAAAGAGATTAGGGCTAACCAATTGCCCTTGGAATTAAGATTACTTCATAACATTTGCAGCAGGATTTTGTTCCCCAAAATTGGTCATTTTGAGTATGTCTCTGAGCGGGACATTGTTGTGATGGACAGTGTGTTGACTGGTCAACCTATTAATTTAGTTGCTATGATGATATTCTATATGGCCGAGGCTAGAGGGAAGAGAAGGTCATCCTTACCTTACGGCATGATTCTGACTATGGTATTCAGGAGCCAAGGAGTAGTGATTCTAGAGAATGAACCATCCAAGAATCTCAGGCACACCGATTACTACAGTCTAGCCACTTGCATAGGATGGGATTTGTAAAGGTGAACGGGCAATGGGAAAGGAAAGGTAACTTGGATGAGAGAGCTCCTGAGCCTAGACATTCTGAACCTTGTGAGGCTGGTCCACCTGTGAGGGTTTCCTCTCCATAGCCAAGGAGTCCTGTTCCGGCCCCTGCACCTACTCAAACTCTTGTTCAGCCATCTACTTCATCAGTTGGATTTTCAGACCTTCAATTGAGCAACTCAAAGACCTACTTGCTGCTCAGAAGGATGAACTGAAGACTGAGTTTGATAAGAAATTTATGAATCTTAAAGAAACTCTTTATTCCCTAGATGATCGCATTAGCAAGATAGAATCAACTCTTAGCTCTTCTGCTGGATCTTTAAGTAGTGATCTGAAGAATATATTTGAAGAACTTAAAGATATCTGTGAAGATTCTGATGTTTATTCAAAGTGCAATGCTGAACTACAAGATAAGATCATCACTGCATGTACTTTTGTTGATGAAAGGCTAAAGGACTACGTCAAGATTCAGACTGAAGGAATACAAAGATTATAGATCATTTAACTAGGATTATTAGAACTAATATATGATCTTCATGTAATGTTTGTAATGAAAGTTTAATTTTGATGAAATGAAAGTGTAATTTTGATGTAATGAAAGTTTTAGTTTTTGATATAATGAAAGTATAATTTCTTTTTGTAATACTTGACTTTTGATGAAATGAAATTATCTCTTGATCTATCAATTTTATCTTTTGACTTAACTTTTCTTTATCTTTTTATTGATTACAAAAAAGGGGGAGAAAGTTATGTCGTATATGCATTTGAATGAAAGCTATGTCGTATATGCATTTGAATGAAAGCTGTGTCATATATGCATTGATTAGTATTTGATTGATTAGTATCAAATTAGTTTGAAAATACATAAATAAGCTTAAGTGAACATTGATATAAAGGTAAAAATTGATATAAATGAATCTTAAGTATCAAATATGTATAGCAAAGGAAGAAGAATTGATAATTTAAACTTCATAGGGGGAGCTACCTTATTCAGGGGGAGCCTACTTGTGAAGATCACTTCCTTAAAAATTTTAAGTTGAGAATACTATGCATATACTCAATATTTTTATAATCATCAAAAAGGGGGAGGTTGTTGACCCAATTATTGATTTTGATGATTAATAAAGGAATTGAGTATATTTACTTGATTACTAATAGATTTGATAAGTATTTCAAGAGTTAAAAATATTTGATTGATATAAAGGTATTAAGAAACGTGTTTTGAATCAATTGCAAATCATAAGTTTCAAAGTTTCAGGACCTGGAGTCGACACCTAGGAATCCTGGAGCTGACCCCATGGCCAGTCAAATATTCTTCTGATTTTTGATACGGTCCGAAGTCGACACCTAGAGTTTCAGAGCTGACACCCAGAGTTTCGGAGTCGACACTTACAATGTCTAGAGCCGACTCCGATGCGGGGACAGAACGCTTGTTTTTTTAGCATCTTGGAGCCGACACACACAGTCTTTTGGAGCTGACACCTGACGATGGCGAGCTGACACCTAACTTTTTCGGAGCCAACTCCTCGACGAACTCAGAACTTTCTATTTTTAGATAAACGACTTGGAGCCGACACCTGAACAGTTGGAGCTGACTCCAACCTATCTGGGACGAATTTTTAAAATGCCAGATCAGCTCTAACGGTAATATTTTCTTTTTACCTAACTTCTAACGGATATATTTTGTCTCTAGGTATACTCCAACGGCTAGTTTCTTCCCAAAAATAGATTAAATAAAATCTATAAAAAGGGGGAGAAAGCTCGTTTTGAAAAATAACGGAAAATAGAGAGAATATTCAAATCAAAAATCCGAGAAGTCTTGAGCCTGAAATCCAAAAGAAAAGTATTCAAACTCAAATTCTTCCACTCCAAAAAGCTCAAAGAGGAATCCAAGGCATTCAAACTTGAAAAATCGGAGGATTCTCAAAAAGAAAGAAGAAGCTCTATTTTTGAAGATTTTCCAACTTCTCATCTGCAACATTTGCAATGAATCAAAGCTGAGGCCTGATTCAACATCTCCAAAGAGAAGAGGAAAAGAAGAAAAGCTCAAATTCAATCTACTTCAAACAGGCTTTTCTAACCCTATTCATTTATTTTTTAATATTTGCTCATTTGAGGAGCTTTGTATTATTGAAAAATACTATTCTTTCTTGTTTGTGCTAGTTCTATCAAGGGGATTGAACTAGTGGAGGTTGTATACCTCGGATCAAGCTAGATTAGCTTGAGTTTAGGGTTTTGTGCTGGTGAGCCCGAAAAACCGGCTGGGTTCGTTGTGATCCCTAGAAAACAACAAGTTCTGAGTTGTGATCTTGGAAAACAACTCGACTGTAATCAAGAGGATTATAGTGTGGACCCAAGTGAATCTTGGGAGTGGACGTAGGTGTTGGATACACCGAACCACTATAAAATCTTTGTGTTTGCCGTGCTTCGATTATCTCTATCTCTATCTCCTTGTTTGTGCTTCATATTCATATTGCATTTAATTTCATCTATCTCAAAGCCAATAGTTTTTTTAAGGGTTAATTTTTTTTTAAAAGAACCCAATTCACCCCCCCCTCCTCTTGGGTTGCCATCTGGGCCAACACTCATGCTTATTTCTTTATGCTTAAAACTCATGCTCAAAACTCATGTATCAGAATATCATATACTAGGTTCACATTTCTCACATTTAAAACATACATAATACTCTACTAAACATAACATACCATGACTAGGTATTAATCTCATTATAGTAGCTCAAATTAACTTTTCATTGCTAGATAAGAAACCCACTCACCTTAACAGGTTACTCGTCAACTGGTACTCAACTCCAGTATTCCGGCTCCCTGGAATAACCTTCTTGACCTACGTCAACATACAGATACGATAGCTATTAGGATTACCTCCACACGAGGTTTTCCCACGAACCATGCATGTATATATGATCTATCCTCTAATATCTCATTATTTTCTTCCACCCTTTCTCTACTCAAGGTTACTTCTACTATTACCTTAAAATATAATAATCTAAGAAAATCTAAAGTCATGCAAGATCTAGGGAAGCTATAGCTTATCTGGAGTCAAGCACAAACCCCAAGCTTTCCTTTCCCTTCCTCTTTCTTCCTTCTTCTTCTTCTTCCTCTTCCTCTCTTTTCTCCTCTTCTTTCTCTCTTTCTTTCTTTCTTTCTTTTCTCTGGCTGAACCCATGTTTTCCTTTTTCTCTAATGACTTGGGGACCAAGTCATGGGTAACTTAAAGGCTAAGGCATGCCAATTTTCTATTTTGCCCTCAACCACTCTTAATGCACACTTTTTGGAAAACACATGGCTCACTTATAACCATGATATTTTGTCCTTAATTTTTTTTTTCTAAATTGCCCTTAACACAATTAGCAATTGACATCAGAGCCTTTTCCCAATTTGCCCCTGATATAGTAATTTTTTAATCAGTTTATTGCTTAGATTATCATTTTTATTTAAATTGATACTTTTATGCAATATTTCTAAGAAAAAATCTCACCAACTTGAAGAGCTCGATTTTAAAAATCCAACGGTTTAAATGGCACTCAAATCGGACTTAAAACAAATTAAATATGAAATTTTCAAGATTTAACCCAGAAAATCTATCGTCTTAGAGTCGGCTCCAGCAAAAATAGGTATCGGCTCCAGAAAAATAGGTGTCAACTCCGGCAAAGATAGGTGTCGGCTCCAAAAAAATAGGTATCAGCTTCAATAATACAGCAGAAATGTTAACCTTCTATTTTCTCTGCAGGTGTCGACTCCCCTTCTGCAGGTATCGACTCTAAAGCATGCCGGAAGTTCAAAACCGTGCCAGAGTCAACTCCACTCCAAATAGTGTCCAACTACTAAAAACATTATTTAAGGATAAAACTCAAACTAAACTTGATTTTTCTTGTAATTTAAGCCCATTAAAACTTAAATCTCTCAATTTCTTAAATCAAACTCATTAACACTCAAAAATATACTCATTTACTCTAAAATTTCTTCTCTTTACATTAATCAAAAGGCCAACACATCCACACTTCACTGAAACTCTCTTACTTTCATTTCAAATGAAAAAAGCCATTAATATTTTCAATAAATTACAAGGTTTTCAGGATGTTACAAAGGAGAAGTGGATGCCATATTCAAGGGTCGCGCCCTCTGGACTAGTAAGAACCAAGCTGGCACCAGAGCCATTTGCATTAAAGGATCCATCCACATGAAGCAGCCACAGGGCATCAGTTTTTGGTTGTTCAATGGCATTCGGAGTGGAACTATCCTCAGGAATGGTGAATTCAAGGAGAAAATCTGCCAGGATTTATGCTTTAATGGCCGAGCGCGATTGATACCGGATATCATGCTCACTTAACTCAACGGCCCGTTTAGTTATTCTTCTGGACATCTCTGGGAGGTGGAGGATTAGCTTGATGGGTTGGTCGGTCAGGACCATCATATTGTGTGCTTGAAAGTAGGGTCGCATCTTTTGAACAAATGTTATAAGAGACAACACCACCTCAATTCGAACATACCTCATCTCAGCATTTCAAAGTATTTTGCTAACATAGTAAATTGGCTTTTGGATTTTAGCCTCCTCCCGGATTAGCATGGACCCGACGGCACCCTCCGAGATCGCTAGGTATAGTATAGTATCTCCCCAGGCCTTGAACTGCTAAGGAGAGGTGGTGAGCCGAGGTATTTCTTTAGGTCTTCGAAGGATTTCCGGCAGTCTGGGGTCCATTGGAAATTCTTAGCCGACCGAAGTGCCTTGAAGAAGGGCAAACATCTCTCGACCGACCAAGCAACAAAACGGTTGATGGTCACTATCCTTCCAGTAAGGTATTGCACCTCCTTGACCAATCCTGGGGGTAACATTTGCTGCAGAGCTTGAATTGTTTACGAATTTGCCTCAATGCCTCGTTAGGAGACCATAAAACCGAAGAATTTTCCCGAGTTGATTCCGAAGGCATATTTGGTGGGATTAAGCTTCATTTGATACTTCCGAAGTGTGGCGAAGCTTTCTGTAAGACATCAATGTGCTGGGATGCTTTCTTGCTTTTAACCAGCATATCATCAACATAAACCTCCATGTTCTGACCAATTTGTTCTTTAAAGACCTTATTGACCAGCCTCTGTTATGTGGCATCTACATTTTTTAGACCAAAAGGCATAACTTGGTAATAGTAGATACCTCGGTCGGTTATGAAAGCGGTCTTTTCCTCGTCCTTGGGCACCATGCAAATTTGATTATAGCCCGAATAGGCATCCATAAAGGTCAGCCATCTGGTGGCCCGATGTGGCATCCACGAGCTAGTCAATTCGAGGTAGAGAAAAACTATCCTTCGGGCAGGCCTTGTTGAGGTCTGTGAAGTCGACGTAGATCCTCAATTTGCCATTTGACTTCTTCACCATGACAACATTCACTAGCCAGTCGGGATAGTTTACTTTCCGAATGAAGTTGGCTTTAATGAGTTTGTTCACCTCTTCTTCAATAGCCTTTTGACGTTCAGGGGTGAAGCTTTTCTTCTTCTGCTTAATTGGCCGAAACATCTCGTCCACATTGAGGTGGTGGATGAGGACATTTGGATCGATCCTTGGCATGTCTGAAGCAGACCAAGCGAAGATATCATCATTTCTTCGAAGGAACTCGACCAAATCTTGCCGAGGCTTTCCTTTCAGCTATGATCCGGCCCTGATAGTTCAGTTGGGTCTAGTTTCATCGAGCGTCATCTCTTCAAGTTTATCGGCCAGCTCTTCCCGTTGCTCAGCAAAATCCTCTCGAGCATCCAACCCGTCAACCTTGGGTCTTCTAGACTGCAGGTTGGCAATAAAACAGTGCTGGGCCACAGCTTAACTCCCTTGGACAACTCCCACTCCCCATTCGAGGAGAAACTTCATGGCAAGATGTGGAATAGAAATGACAGCTTTGAGGGATATCTGCCCTGGCCTTCTGAGGATGGCGTTGTAAGGGGACCGAAGTTTAGTCACCAGAAAGTCCATGTGTATAGTGGCTACATTAGGCCAAGTGCCTGCTCAAACTATCAAGGTGACAATCCCGTCGGGGACTATGGCATCACCCGTAAAACCCACTAAGGTAGATTCTATGACCTGGAGGTTTTTCGCTCGCAATTTCAATCTCATAAAGGCATCAAAGTACAAAACATTAACAGAGCTTCCACTATCAACCAAAATTCGGTGTACATCATAGTCATTTATGTTAAGGGATACCACCAATACATCATCGTGCGGATACTGTATCTCCTGGAAGTCTTCATCAGAAAAAGAAAGCTCATCGGCTCGAGCCCTCTTTGGTGGATTTTTCTCCTTTCCCGGCCAAGCTAACGAGGAGCCAATCATCGCTATCATATTGACATTGCCAATGATCGAAGTATTCGGTGGAGGGGGTTGGCGAGGTTCAGGCTGGCGGTCTCCTCTATTGTTCGGCTCGGGGGCTCTCCTGAACTAGTCCAGCTTGCCCCATCGGATGAGTTGCTCAATCTCATTCCGAAGCTGCCAGCACTTCTCGGTGTCATGCTCATGGTTCCGATGGAATCGATAATACTTGGTCATATCCCTTCGGGTTTCGTTCCCCCGAAGTGGTGGCAGTCGAAGGATCTGGTGCTCGATTTCCATTAGGATTTGCGCCCTTTGCGAAGTGAGCGGAGTGTACCGATCGAACTTCCGGCCCAGGCTTTGGGTGCGATCTCTGGTTGGTTATGGAGGAACTCATTGACGGCAAAGGCGGACTGGCATGACGGAGGTGTTAATTCTTCTCTGAACCCTTGGCCTCCTTCCTCCTTGATAGCTCGGCCCGGGCTGACCTTCGTGACTCTTCAACTCTGACGTACTTGTCCACCAGGGCCATCATGTTGGAGAGGCTTTTCGGATAATTGACTTTTAGGGACAAATAGAAATCACCCTCCTTCGATACTTCATCTATCAAGGTGGACATTACCACCTCATGACTGATGTGGTCTACCTCCAACATGGCTATGTTGAATTGACCAAGATAATTCTGCAAGGATTCCCCCTCCCGCTGCTTCACCTCGGAGAGGAAATCAGATCTCCGTCGATGGCGACAGCTACTAACGAACTGGCTGATGAATAGGCTGCTCAGCTCATCAAAAGAATTAATGAAACTTAGCTTGAGACTGTTAAACCAGGTTCTAGCAGACCCCCTAAGTGTAAAGGGGAAGGCTCTGCACAGGATCGCATCTGTTGCTCCGTGTAACATCATGATGGATTGAAAGTAGCTTAAATGGTCATTGGGATCAGTGGACCCATAGTATGGCTTGATGGCGGGAAGTTTGACATGAGGAGGGATCACTTCTCGCAAGATCTTTCCGGAGAAGGGAATGCCCTGCTCTACCTTTAACTGGGGCTATGGAGCTTGTTTGACGGCATCCAGCTCCTGGCGCCATTCCTAGCACATCTCCCAAAGTTGTTGCCCAATCCCCTCATCTCGAGTGGCAAGGGAAGTCGGCCTAGGGGAGTATGGCGACGACATCGAATCATGGTGGGATGACATCGGAGAGGGGGAGCGAGCTTATCGAGATCTAGGCGGACTCTTTACCCTAGCCTTTTGTCGTGCCGGCCTAGCCCCTTTGGGCTGCTGGGGATAACTAGCGACCTCGGGCGGTTTGAAAGAAGGGATCGCCGGCGGGGCAGGGGCAGCGACTCTGTCAGGGAGTTGTAGAGCAGGGGCGACCGGATGAGAACCCGCTTGGAGCCCTTGAACCAGCTGTGTGAGGGCTTGCACTTGTTGGACCAGTGTAGCAAACTGATCCTTGGTCACTGCGGTCGCCGGTGGCAAGGAAGTCTCGGCCGATGGTGGCAATGAAGGTGCCACACCGTTCGTGGGGTCAGGTCTCTGAGAGGTGGCCCAATCCTTAGCATCAGAAGTAGCTCTTCTTCGATTTGCCATTCAAGGGTTGTTCTTCTAAATCCAAGCCTTGTCTCCTGGATTACAAGCTTATGGGACTTGAGGCCCTTCCTCTAGCGCCAATCTATTGCTGTGGAAATCCGTACTCCAACTCGGGTGTGGTTTGACTTTGGATCTAGACGCCGATCTCTCGCCCGGATGGAACCTGCAAGACAGTCCTCGTGCAGAGAGTATCGGGGGTGGCCCTCTACGGAAGACCCTCCGACGCTCAAGTTAGTGAAGATTCACAGCAAGTAGATATGAGGAGAAGGCTCTCGCAGAAGAGTCCCTCGCGAAAGGCTACTCAGAGAGCTGGAGAGCTCTGCTCAAGCTTCAATAGAGTTTTTTCTTAGTGAAAGAGTGGACATACCTGGAAGACTTCAAGATAGGGCATATATAGGTTGCCAAAGTGATGGCAGACAGCTACCTGATTCATTGGGCGCATCACCGGGGGTTCAAAATCGTTATGATTCAAATCTGATTTGAATCAAATTTGTTACGAGATTGATAGCTTCCGAATCTGGTTAGTTAGAGAATCAACAGTTAGGAAGGTTAGCTGGTGCTTTGAGATTCGGTGACTTGGAGGCTTTAGGTCACATCTGACATTATTTGGCTTTTTCTTTTTCTTAGGGTAGTCGGAGGCCCACGTGGTTGGAATCTTGTCGAATCATCATAGATTTGGATTCTTCCATGCTTGGTTCCATAAAGGTTTAGAGGTACCTCAGTCCAACCGAGGTATATGAATAGCTTGGCTCTGCTGAGGCATATGAATGCCTCGGTCCGGCCGAGGTATGAGGATCGCTCGGCTCCGCTGAGGTATATGAATACCTCGGTGTGGCCGAGATATGAGGATAGCTCGGCTCCGCTAGAGCATATGAACGGTTCAATACGAGAATGACTCAGTTTGAGAGTAGCTCGGTCCGAGAATTGTTCGATCTCGCTGAGGTATATCGGCCATGTTATTTTCTAAATGTGACGGCTGGCGGATCAAAAATCAAAAGTGATCTCGATCTTTTTGTCGTATGCATAAGTATTGGTGCAATAATAATTTTACCCCTTATCAGATGCTACATATCTTAGTTTGTTAACATGGAAAAAAAATACAAATCAAAGCGAGCTCACATCATATAAATCTATTAAACAACGTAGAAAGCATGAAGTCGTGCAGAGATCAGGCAGCTATTTTGACTAGTACCAATGGTAGGAAACTAGCTATTTTCATACTATACAATATTTTTATTTTTATTTTTATTGCATATCCATACTTCCATGCATAAGTAATTTTACTAAGCTTTTAGCTCAGTCACCTTACTCTGTCTATTTTGAATATTGAGGATGAGGATATTAGGCTAGGTTTTAGGATGGATAGAGAGTAAGATTAGATTAGTCGGTTGCATTTGATATTTTATGGTCCTCTACTTATTGAGGATATTGATATATTTTATTAATTATGATTCTTATATGTTTGTAGGGAAAAGGCTTAGATGAGTTGAGTTGAATTGAGTATGATTCTTGTATATTTAAGAATAACATGTGATGTATGAATCAACTTATTTTGTTGCAGATATAAGATTTATCTTTTTTTGATATTATATTGGTATTATATTGTAAATGATGAGTATTATCATACCTTGCATGGTTTAGGATTCGCTTTAAGAAGTATACGGCTGTATCACATTTTATTTCGATCAGAGCACTGGTTCAGGAGTGTGATAAATGCATCCGCCATTTGGTGCAATATATCCTCTTGTTTCTTTAACATGTGTAAAGGTTCTTGTTTGATTAGGCATCAACCAACCCTCTAAAGTCATTGATCATAATGTTTTCATGCTTTATGTCACAATGGATGATACAAGCCTCAAGAAAATTTTGTGGAGGATTTGAGTGAGAGGATGGAGACTTGTTTTGAATGAGTCAGCACTCTTGACACTTAGGTAGTGTTTGAAATAGGGGATAAGAGGGGATATCCAGGGGATATCCCTTCTTATTCCCAAAAGCCATAACTATAAGGAATAGTTGGAAATAAAGTTAACCAAAGGGATATCCCATGATTAACCATAGTTAACCATGGGATATCCCCTCAACTTATTCCCTAGAAAATGCAGGAATAGCTGGTTATCCCTCCAGATAAGAGTAAAAATAAGTTATCCTATGGATTTACCTTTTTGCATTTGATATGATCAATGGGATAGCCAAGGGATATCCCTAGGGATAGCCAAGGGATATCCCTAGGGATAGCCAGGGGACAAACTCTATCCCATACACTTATCCATGAATAATATTTTTTCTATCAAATACTATCTTAAGCTGTGTTTGATATGGTAGATAAGGGGGGATATACAGGGGATATCCCCCTTATACCCAAATGCTATAGCTACAAGGGATAGTGCTGAAAAAGTTTAACCAGAGGGGATAACCCATGTTTAACCATGGGTTATCCTCTGAACTTATTCTCTAGGGAACCCAGGAATAACTAAAGTTATCCCTTGATGGCAGAGTGGTAATTTTAAAAAGGTCCTTATCCCCTCAGCTATACCCTGGATAAATGCTATCCTGTACATTTATCCAGAGATGACCAAAAAGCTATCAAACACAGCCTTAAACAAATGAAAGGATACACTAACCTCAAATAGACAACCTGGTATTAATGCTTGCCTTGTTGTCGATCCATTTTAGTGTTCTAAAGTAGGAAAAATCCTTAGTCGTTCTCAATGACGTAATTTTGAGGTTTTTTAGCCTAACATTTTTAGCTAAGAAAATAACCTTTTTCACTCTTTGAATTGTAACTAATAATAATAATAAATACAACAACTAAGAACCTCACTCAAAAATAAAAGCTAATCAAAAAAAATTATTTTAACTTTTAATTATGTATAAATATTTAAAAATCTATTCAGTATATAACCAATCTAAGTCTAAATGTGTGCTAATATGAACTTTTATATATTCTTCTATTTAAATCTTAGAATCCTTGCAAAGCTAAATGTTTAAATCTAAATTCAACTAATTCAATACAATCAATAATACCATGATTAAATCATGGTTGATTTCAAAAAAGCCTATTTACAACATTCCTATCCTATATAGACAACAAGCTTGATCGGCTTTGGTACCTCTTGTAATAATATAGAATATTTTTTATAAAGATTAGCAAAGAAGATTTATATGAATTTTTTTTTATATTTTGTATACAATAACATCTAATACATAATCAATATAAAATTAAATATATGCTAATTAATACATGTTAACGCAAACTCTTGTGATAAGAAATCTATGAAAGCAATGGTGAGAGGTACATATTCCTTCCTCTAGAAAGAAGTGGAAAAGTGGTCTTGGTTTTAGTTAAACGCCAGCATCAAAATCACAATCATACAAGAACTTCAGTGAAACAATGAAAAAGAAGGCCACCATAGATGGAGAGGCTGGTTCAAATTATTCGGTTTATGGTGTTGCGTTTGAAATGGGCTAACGCCAGGTAACCAAAGCTCTTCCTTTTCTTTGGTAGAAATCTTATTGTGCGTATGCACCACACTTGATGATTGATCGTGCATATATGATTGCACATACTAAAAAGTATTTTTATTTTTATTTTCACCTTACTGCATGTGTGCATGATCAACTACGGTGCATAATATGCACGCTTCTACATCGCATGGTGTAAAAGGAGTTTTTCTTCTTTCATACAGATCAGCAGGAAAAACATCTCTCCAAAAAATAAGTAAATAAAAGGTAAGAAAGTGCTGTTCCGAAATAAAAGATACCGCCCTCGAACAAGAAACATTGACACACTATAAAGTTTAAGGGCTTTACTTGTTTTTTTTTTTTAATTTATTTATTCGGGCCAAAAAAGTGCTCAACTTAGACTCGTCCAATTAGGTGATTTTGGAAAACAATACCCTCCAGTCTTTTGTTATTTACGGCATCAGTCCCACCATACAAGAGGCAAAAAGAATCGTAGAAGTCTAAGTTTAAACATGAGAGAGGTTCCATGCTCTCGAGTATAAGCATTGCTTGACCCGCTCAAGAGTTTAATTTAATCATTCTTTTGGTGAAACAGCTCTGGTCAAATATTATGACGCCCCTCTCAATAGTTTTATATTAAAAAATTAAAAATTAATTGAGTAATTTATACATAGTAAAGTAAGAAGGATAAGACATCAATTAGATTTCTTTTAAACTGTGATGGCTCAAGTTGATATGAATCTTATCCGTCTTACTTTTTTTGTAACGGAACGGATCCGTAAATACTACGGACTCAAGGCTCAGAATCTGAATCGTTATAATATGGTATCAGAGCCATGCACTAATCAAAAGTGTAGATCTAAGTGAGAACTTTTTTATAAATATAAAATTATTTGTGAACATCGATTTGTAACATTTTCTTAATTTTTGTTACTGTTTAATTTAGGCCTTATAACACCTTAATCCGTACTCATAGACCCCCCCATGTTCACCTGGATTACTATTTAATAAATTTAAAAAAATCAGTTAATCAAAATATTAAAATTGAAAATTACTATTTTACTAAGATGAATGTGCAAATGCCAAATAATATCATCTTTTTTCTATCATATTATGAATATTATAGCAAGAATGCAAGATTATGCCCTATTTTAGGTCCCATCCTCCATATGTGCAGCAAAATGCACCTGCTTCAAAGGTGCTGTAATGGTCACCACCGTAACATATTGCCTTTTAGTGGAGTTTTAAGTTGGGCTAGCCCAAGATAGATGTTGGTGAAGCCACATTCCCTTCCCTATCTCTTCATTTAACTTGAAGTCCATTTTTGTTGCTATACCTTCCTTTTGAGATTTTATATTGGGACTGATTTAAAGGTTGTAATTGTTCGTGGGATTTAGCTTAGAAGGCTGAAATGGAATGGTTTTAAGAGAGTGAAATGCAAAATTGAAAATGAGATGGTGGTTGAAAGGGTTAGCTTATGTGTTAGGTTCTCTTGGAAAACTTGGTAGCCTATTCAAGAACCTCACAAATTATTTATATTCCCTATTTTTTCCCAAGTTAAAGGAACCAA
Source organism: Calamus simplicifolius (assembly GCA_900491605.1). Taxonomy (NCBI): domain Eukaryota; kingdom Viridiplantae; phylum Streptophyta; class Magnoliopsida; order Arecales; family Arecaceae; genus Calamus; species Calamus simplicifolius. The sequence continues at coordinate 953,953 of UESW01004012.1, forward strand.
AAAAACATAAAAGAAAAGAAAAAAAAAAAGGCTTGTATTCATCCTCATGTTCTGTTTTGACGTGAACCCACGTCTTGTACTTTTATAAACTTCTCTCTATAAAGTGAAACGAACTACCCTTGCTTTGTTCTCCCGTTGATAGAGGCTATAGTTTGGCCCATCATGTTAGTCTTATTTTATTCGTATGTGGCTGATTCTTTTATAATTTTTTTTTTTGTAGATAGGGAGCATTTGGTAATAGGTAATCTATTTAGATTATCGGTAATTTAAATATTTTTTATAATTTTCTATAGATTCTTTTAAGAAACGTTTGATAGGTAATCTATCTATATTATCGATAATTTGAATGGGATCCACTAGATAACCATGTTTGGTACATATTTTGAATGAAAGATGTTATCCACATTACCAATATGTTGTAATTTAATAAAATTTTCTTTTTAACAAAATTGCTCCTGTCTCTTTGTAAAAAAAAAAATTATCCCTTTCTTCAAATAAAATCATTCCCTTCTTTTTCTCTCTTTCTCCTATCTCGCCTCATTATCTCTTTTCTCATATCTTTAAACAAAAATAAACCTGGTATTATTCGTCCATAAAAAAGAAAAATATCAAATAAAAAAATTAAAACAAAAACAAAACAAAAAATATAGTTATAAGAAAACTCTAATTAAAAAAGTAAAAAATTTTAATTACTAATTTTTAAATTTATAAAAAAATTAATTAAAACTAATTAAAAAGTAATTAAAAAATTTATTTAAAAATTTATTTTTTAATTTTTAATTAATTTTTTAATTTTATTTCTTAAATACTAAATTAATTAAAAATTTTAATTTTAAAAAATTATTTTTTATTTTTTTAAATTATTTTTAAATTTTATTTTTTAAAATATTAAATTAATTAATTAATCAATTTTTTATTTTTTATTAATTTAATTTTTTAATTAATTTAATATTTAAAAAATAAAATTAAAAAAATAATATATCAATTATTCTATTAATCTTTATTAAATTTATAAAAATATTAAAAAATAAATTATGATAATAGAAAGTTTAAGAATTAAAATAATGAATAAATATTTAAAGATTAAAAATATATTTAATCTAAAAAATAAATAAATCTAGTATCTTCTACTTTTTATATAAATACTCTGATTTAGAAGTATTTTGATGTTTTTTAAAAATTTTAATAGATTTGATTTAGTTTATTAATTTGATTTAAGAGTATTTTAAGAATTTGATATTATATGATTGGTAATCTATTTGTCATACCAAACACAGTAATTATATTTTTATATATTATTTATTTATACTAAATATAATATAGAGCAATTCAGGATTGTTGACTAATACGGCTGACCGTCTCCTTTCGGTGGTATTATAATCTTTGCATGATTTTCGGAAATAATGATGTGACAGCAAAACCCAGAGATGGAATCTTGGCTCCGGCCTTTGGCGACGGCCTTTGGCGATGGCCTCCAGCAACAGGCTCCGGCCTCCGGCGACGGCCTTTGGCTCCGGCCTCCGGCGACGGCCTTTGGCTCCGGCCTTTGGCTTCGGCCTTCGGCTCCGGCCTTTGGCTCCGGCCTTTGCTCCGGCCTCCAGCTCCGGCCTTTGGCTCCGGCCTCCAGCAACGACTTCGGCCTTTGGCTCCGGCCTTCAGCGACGGCTTCGACCTTTGGCTCCGGCCCTAACATGGTGCCTTTCTTGCATACACAATGACTCGCCTCAGGTAACATATTCCGAGATTCGAGATCTGTTGCTGTATACCTCACTCACCGAAATCACGGGCAAGTGCTAGCACGCCCGGCAGTTACCGCTACAAGCGACCCTCATCCAGCAACGGCTTAACCACTTGCCGTTCGAAGGAGCTTATCCCAACGAGGAAGATTCGGCATTTCGAAGGAGGGCGAAAAAGAAGGGAACCTCCCAGATAGGTATAAAAGGTCCTCGAACTCAACAGAAAAGGGGATCTCTCAATCTCTCTATCTCTACTACAGAACTGAGCGACAAGTTTACTAACTTGAGCGTCGGAGGGTCCTCACCGGGAACACCGACCGGGGACTTCTTGCAGGTTTCCAAAGAAGGAAGACGACCTTTCCGCCCCATTTGGAAGCCCACGACAAATCTCAGCATGCCTGCCGCTCATCACTGTTGATTTGTCCGCATCAGATTGACGCGCTAGGAAGGGGCGTCAGCACGTAAGGAAGGCGAAAGTTCTCCCTGTGACCTCACCAATTCTGCAAGGAAGATGATGGTGACAACACGAGCACAGGAGGCTTCCTCCAGCCAGGCCGCGGAGCGCATTCCGTGGGCTGAGCAATCGGAGGCCAACCTCCGTGTTCTGCCCCTGCACAGATTAGCCAGCCTGACCGGCTTGAGGTTCTGGCTCACCAGGTCCAGGACCTGATGACAATGGTACGGGGACTGCAAGAACACTGCTTGGCCGCTGCACCTCAACCCCCTGTGCTTGGTGAAGGGGTGCGGGGGACAATTCAGTCTCACCATGGCGGGACCCCACCCGAGGTCTCCCGTCACTCACCTCCTGAACCTCATCGCCGAGAGGCCTCAAAGCGACGTAGGTCCCCCTCCCATCACTCTGGTCGTTCCCACCATCGGCCGGACGAGAGAAGGTGCATTCCTTATGCCGGCGATCTTCTTCGGCTTCCTCTTTTGATATATCTCAAGACGGCACCCTCAGGAGGACTACCAGTCGGGCCGAGCAACGGCTCGATGAGTATCATCGATGGTTGGAGGAGCTTAGCCGCCAGATCGCTAACCCTCACGGGATGGACTATGAGCATCGCCCCCAACTTTCCCGGCGCATCTTGGAGGAACTGGTCCCGCTCCATTTTCGTCTCCCCCAACTGGACCCGTACGATGGCACAACAGACCCACTGGACCACCTGGGGAGCTACAAGGTCCTCATGTAGGTCAAGGGAGCGACAGACTCCCTTTTATGTGTCGCCTTTCCAGCCACCCTTCGCAAGGCGGCCGGGCCTGGTACTCTCGCCTGCCGCCACGCAGCATCGACTCCTTTCGCCAGTTGGAGAGGGCTTTCCTGGCCCACTTTGACGCCTGCCGGAAGATCCCGAGGGTGGCGGACAGTCTATTTGCTGTCCAGCAGAAGAATGGCGAGTCCCTGAAGGACTACGTCGCCCGGTTTAAGGAGGCCGCTCTGGAGGTATATAACTTGGAGGACTCAGTGGCTACCTTGGCTCTGAAGCGAGGGCTTCGCCCTCTAGGTTTCGCGTATTCTCTTGACAAGAACCCTCCGAGTTCTTATGCCGAGCTTCTGACATAAATACATCCGACGAGGCGGATTCTTCCAGGAGGGAAGCCGACAAGAACCCCAGTAAGAAACCACCGCCTACTGAGCATGCCGGAGCGTACCCCGGAAGCCTGAGCCTCCTCACCGCCCAGATCGCCGACCACAGACGCTTATTCCTAAGGAGCAATTCACTCCCCTCATGGCTCCTATATCTCACATCCTACTAGAGATCAAGGAGGAACCTTATTTCAAGCGTTCGACTCCCTTGAAGTCTGGGACCCCCCGAACAAGGAGCCTTTACTGCCGCTACCACCGGACCATGGCCATGACACCGACGACTGCCGGCAGCTGAAGAAAGCCATTGAAGATCTCATTCAACAGGGCCACCTGAGGAAGTTCGTCCAAAGGAACAACCCCTACTCCCGGCCCATCAGCGCCTCCGACACTTCGATGATGATAACGCCCCGACGGAGAAGACGGTAGCGATGATCTCCTGGGGGGCAGGGGGCCCGCCGAAGAGACGAGCGAGAGGGAATAGAGGCTGTAATTCCTTTTTTCGAAAGGCCTAGAGGGGGTTGTAAACCAAGATGATGATAGCGTCGTCGTATCCATGACGATCGCTAAGCACCCTGTAAAACGAATCCTGGTCGACAGTGGAAGTTCAGTAGATGTTTTGAACTACGACGCCTTTGTTCGCATGAACCTGTCAAGATTTCCCTCCGACCAGTCGTCATGCCTTTGATGGGATTCACGGGGGATTCTGTGAGGGTCGAGGGGGAGATTACCCTCCTGTCACAGCGGAATGGCTCCGCGCCAGAGCACTGTCCTTCATAAAGTTTTTGGTGGTCCGTGTCCCCTGGCGTATAATGCTATCTTGGGAGGACCGGGATTGAATTTGGATGCCGTCATTTCCACCAAGCGACTATTAGTAAGATTCCCCACCGACGAGGGAGTCGGCGAGATGAAAGGAGAGCAAAGCCCGCCGGCGCTTTGCTATCACTTGGCTCCCAGTCCCACTGGGGGCGTCGGCACCACCTCGACCGACATCGATCCCCAGGAGTTGGAAGGAGGGGAGAACCAGCCGAGCACCTCCTGACCCTCCCCTTGGGGGATGACCCGGTAAGGACTGTCCAGGTTGGGGCGTTGCTTCCTGACGAAGCCCGTGACCGACTCCTAACCTTTCTACGGCCAACGCCGACGTCTTCGCGTGGTCAGCATCTGACATGCCCGGAATCCCGGAGGAGGTGATTCACACCATCTCAACATCCGACCAGAGTGCCGGCCCATCAGGCAGAAGAAAAGGAGTTTTGCTCCGGACCGGCAGAAGGCTGTCGACGAGGAGGTGCGGAAGTTTGCTGCAGGCCATATTCGGGAAGTGCGCTACCCCGAATGGTTGGCCAACGTGGTGATGGTCCGAAGACCAATGGAAGCTGGAGGATGTGTGTGGACTTTCACCGATCTCAACAAAGCATGCCCCAAGGACAGCTTTCCGCTGCCCCGGATCGATCAACTGGTGGACGCCTACATCCGGCATGAGGTCTTAGCTTCATGGATGCTTTCTTGGGTACAACTAGATCAGGATGAACCGGTGGATGAGGAAGCTACCTCCTTTCATAACTGAGAAGGGGTTGTACTGCTACAGGGTAATGCCTTTTGGGCTGAAAAACGCCGGGAGCCACTTACCAAAGGTTGATGAATAAAGTCTTCGAAGGCCAGATAGGCGCAATATGGAGGTCTATGTGGATGACATGCTGACTAAAAGCACCAGCCACCGACCATATCGCCGACTTCGGAGACTTTCGGCAACCTGCGACGGTACCAGATGAAGCTGAACCCCCACAAATGTGCTTTGGGGTGACGGCCGGCAAGTTCCTGGGTTTCATGGTGACCCAACGCGGGATCGAGGCAACCCGACAAGTTCAGAGCCATCCTGGACATGAGGTCCCTACCAACAAGAAGGAGGTGCAGCGCCTGACGGGAAGGGTGGCGGCCTTGAGTCGTTTCATGTCCAAGGTCGGCTGAGAGGTGCCTACCCTTTCTTCAAGGCGCTGCGCAAGATTAACGGCTTCGAATGGACGAAAGAATGTCAAGAGGCTTTGAGGGCTAAAGGAATTCTTATCTACCCCGCCACTGCTATCCAAGCCAAATGGGGAGAAGAACTCTTCTATACCTCGCCGCTTCTTCCGAGGCCGTCAGTTCGGTACTGGTGCACATGGATACCAATGGCATCAGAAGCCGGTGTATTACACAAGCAAGGTGCTCCACGATGCGGAGACCAGGTATTCAAAAGATTGAGAAGATTATCTTCGCTCTGGTCGTCTCTACCCAGCGCCTCCGGCCATACTTCAAGCTCACCTGATCGTGGTGATCACAGACCAACCTCTAAAGACGAGCTTCTCTCGCCCCGATACTTCCGGCCGCTGGCAAGGTGGGCGCTTAAGTTGGGAGAATTCGATCTATCTTTCCGCCCTCGGTCGGCCATGAAATCTCAAGTGTTGGCGGATTTTTTGGTCGAAGTGCACCTGGGGAGAGGAGCAACCAAAGAGTTTGGGGAACCCCCCTCTCGGAACCAGTGATGATGAATGGATCCTTCATGTGGACGGGCGGCAAATTCTCAAGGGAGCGGTGCCGGGCTCATCCTGGCAAGCCCGGAGGGAGATGTAACCGAGTGTGCACTCCGCTTCCTCTTTCCAGCCACCAATAATCAGGCGGAGTATGAAGCTCTGCTGTCTGGAATAAGATTAGCCCGAGAGCTCAGGGTAAAATTCCTTAGGGCGTTCACTGACTCCCAATTGGTCACTGGCCAAATCGCAGGAGAATATGAAGCAAGGGATCCCATCATGTCCCGCTACTTAAGTATGGTGCAATCGCTAGCTTCTCTCTTAGCTTACTTTAACGTTAGCTACATCCCTTGACAGGAGAATGCTAGAGCCGACGCCTTATCCCATCTTGCCACCTCAGCTGATGGGATGCTAGGAAGAGCTTATGTAGAGCACTTGGAGGTCCGAGTATTGACGCAACAAGAGAAACTCTACTGGTCGAGCAGGAGCCTTCCTGGATGGACGCGTATGTCCGGTACTTTATCGATGGTACCCTCCCAGAAGACCCAGCCGAGGCCAAGAAACCCAAAAGATCGGCTCCGCATCGGCAATAAAGACCGGCCTCGCGTCGGCATCAAAGACCGGCCCCGCGTCGGCAATAAAGATCGGCCCTGCATCGGCACCAAAGACCGGCCCCGCATCGGAAATAAAGACCAGCCCCGCATCGGCACCAAAGACTGGCCCCGCGTCGGCATCAAAGATCGGCCCCGCATCGGTAATAAAGACCGGCCCCGTGTCGGCAATAAAGACCGGCCCTGCATCGGCACCAAAGACCAGCCCCGCATCGGCAATAAAGACCGGTCCCGCGTCGACACCAAAGACCGGCCCTGCGTCGGCATCAAAGACCGGCCCTGCGTCGGCAATAAATACCGGCCCCGCGTCAGCACCAAAGACCGGCCCCGTATAAGCATCAAAGATCGGCCCCGCGTCGGCAATTAAGACTGGCCCCGCGTCGGCACCAAAGACCGGCCCCGCGTCAGCAATAACGACCGGCCCCGCGTCGGCAACAAAGACCGGCTCCCCGTGTTGGCAATTAGGACCGGCTCCCCGCATCGGCACCAAAGACCGGCTCCCCGCGCTGGCAATTGGGGACAACATTTCGGCGCACACAGTCCCATTCTGCGCGACATATCTAACGAGGCAGTAAGCATTCCATGGCTTCGCGCTTGCACGAGCAGGGTCTTATACTACCTACTGTTCTCAATTGTCGTCTCTACAACCAAAATTGATCCCACATCAGTTTCCTAACAGAATGAATCATGTTTTTCAGCCATTGGTTGGTGATTCGCGACAACTCACACAGCCAAAGCTAATTATGACCAAAGGCACGTGTTGAGAATTAAAATATTCATTGATGGCTAAAAGTTTACAAAATTGCCGATCTGAGTTGGGCTTGGAGCAATACAAAAAAAAAAACTAAGGGTCATTTGGGGCCGGGTCATCATCTTCAGGGACTTCATCTAGCTCCAACCCTTCAATATCCTCGAGGTCGTAGAGTTCTTGGATTTTTTCCTTGCAGTCTTGGAAGCTGGCCTCGTAAGCAAATGCCATCGATTTGGCTAGCTCCTTACTAAAGGCTTTAGACTTCCTAAAATCCTCTACGGCCTCTGCAGCTCTTTTCTCCGCCTTGAGGGTTTTCCGCTCGGCCTCCGTAACCTTTTTATCGGCCTCAATGGCCTCCCTCTTGGCTTCAGTCACCGCCGCCTCCAAGTCGGCAATCTTGGCGTCGGACTGGCGGGTGACCTCTTTAGCTGCATTTATTTCAATGGAGGCGAAATCCAATCGATTCTTCAAAATGCACATTTCTGATTCCACTGCCTCCAGCCTCTCCTCGGCCATTCTTTGCTTCTCTTCGGCTGCCTGGGCGTTATCCAGCTCGTTGGCCACACGACGCTGGGCAACTTCCAGCGTGTACTCTGCCTTCTCAGCTCTCAGCCGGATGGCTTCGACTTTGCCCTTTAAGGTGGCCTGGGTATCCTCCAAGGCCATCTCTGCCTTTTCTGCCCTAGCCTGGAGTGATAGCATCTCCTCCCGTGACTGGTCGAGAGCAGCATCACTCAGGGTCCAAAGGTCCCTCATGGCGATCAGAGAGTTCAGTGCCTGGACGGAATGTCAATGTTAAAAAAACAAAACAAAACAAAACAAAACAAAACAAAACAAACAAAACAAAGAGGAAAAGGATAATGGGGCAAAGCTCACCCAAAGATGTGCCACAGACACCTCGCAGAAGAAGGTGGACCTCCCTTGATGCTGGAGAAACTCCTGCACCTCTACCATAGATGCTTCGTCCAATGCCCGCTCGGCCCAGCGGCTGTGGTTCGCCAAAAGTGATTGGAAGGAAGGGTCGATGCCCCTCCTTTCCATTGGCACAGGGGCCGCGGGGGAGGATTCCGCCTCCGCCTCTACTGCCTTCGTCCCCTTGGCTGGTGGCGGTGCTTTGGTTGTTGCCCCTATGGAGGGCATGATAACTGCTGGAGTTGGCCTTATTGTTGCAGGGACCTGCTCCGTCTCCACGGCTTCGGGCGGAGGTGACGGCGCTTTTGGGACCTGCTCTGGGGAAGGATCGAGTAGAATGACAGGAGGGGGAGCTGGAACTGAAGGTGATCTTCTTTCTCCTACTTGGCTCCGCCCGACTTCCTCGCTGGCCTCGGCCCTTACCATGTCTTTCCTGGTGGGCTCATCGACTTGGGCTCTTGCCGCCTCGCACACGCACGGGGGATCCACAACTTTGGCCCTTTTAGCATTGGCCTCCCCAGCGTTGGCCCTTCTAGTGTCGGCCTTCTTCAAAACCTTAGCGCGCAGGGGCTTCACAACTCTAGCCCCTCCAGCGTCGGCCCTCCCCGCGTCGGCCCTCCTTGGAATTTTGGCGATGGCCCTCCTTTCAGCAAAGGACTCATTCCTCATTGCCTTCCTCTTCTTGGTGATCGCCTGCCTGAGCTCGCGAAGCGATGGCGTCATCCCTATAAAGGCAGGAGATAAGTAAAAAAAGAAAGAGAGAGAAGAAGAAAAAAGGTGAGTAATCAAGTGCTCACCACCAGAAGGGATTAGGCCGGCGAGATGAAGGTTTTCATCGACCAGAAGCTTATTGCATCGAGGGACATCGGCAGTCAGAAGCCGCCCGAATGCCATTCGATCCCTTGGGAGGATAGAAGAATCCCTATTGGCGTCAATGTTGGGTGTCCCCCAGCTTCCACTCACCCCTTCGATATTAGCAAAAAGAACTTATCCTTCCACCCTTTAACAGAGGTAGGAAGGTAGAACTTAAGGATCCTAGTGGGCCTAGGAGTGAAGGACCACCAACCTAACTGCTTGCGAAGGGTATAAAAACTGCGGAATAAGGAGATGTTGGCCTCTATGCCTTGCAGGTGACAGAGACCAGAAAGCCAACAATGGTTCGGATTGAGTTAGGGACTAGCTGGGAAGGAGTTAAAGAATATCGGTCCATAAGGTTGAGGATGAAAGGATGGATAGGTAATCGAAGTCCTACCTTAAAGAAGGCTCCATACAAGGCAACTCTTCCAGGACGGGAAGAGGTTATCCTGTCATCAGGAGCAGGGTAAGACAGACGTAGGTTTGATAGAAAACTATACTTGACTCTTAGGTTTACTATGTCTTGAGCAGACATAGTGGAAGCAGTCCCTTCGGGGGACTCCTTGACAGCGCTGGAAGGACCAGCAGCTGTCGGATGGCTCCGAACGGAGGTCCGCCCGCCGGTCAGATGACTCCCAGTTACGGGGCATCTGATCGGCCACCGCTCCGGCAAGGAGTGGTCGGAGGATGGGGTAGACCATTGGCTTGGTAAGGAAGCGGAAGGTTGAGAAGGAGTGAGGGAACGCTCCCCGGAATCGAAAATAGAATAAGAGGGCGAGGAAGCCATGGAGACTAACCTGGAAAACTTGAGCTAAGACCTAAGGAGCACGAGGAGAGAACGGACACGGGGGGAGGACAGACGCTTGCAGACTCAGGGGAGGAAGCTGTAGCGTAAGGAAAGGAAGAATAGGAAGATAAGGATGATTTTTTCTTTTTATAGCCCCATTTCAAATCATCCCGCAGCCATCCGGTCTGGCCATGTGTCCACCTTCAAATGGAAGCTGCTTCGGCGGCCTACCAGCGCGAAAAACACGAAAAGCTCCACCAATAGAAAGATGGCGGTGGCCTTACCGCAATGATGACGCTTGCCTTTTTACGACTCATTACTCGAGGAAAATCTTCTCCAATCCCAACAGCCCGAACAGACGAAATGATGGCGCGAAAGTCAGCCGCCCAGTGGATATTAACACCCCTTTCGCTGGTGATTGTGCGCTCATTCATCTCAGGGGTGGGGGGCATCTGATACGGCTGACCGTCTTCTCTGGGTGGTATTATAATCTTTTGCATGATTTCCAAAAATAATGATGTGACAGCAAAACCCAGAGATGGAATCTTGGCTCCGGCCTTTGGCGACGGCCTTTGGCTCCGGCCTCCGGCTCCGGCCTTTGGCTCCGGCCTCCGGTAACGGCCTTTGGCTCCAGCCTTTGGCTTCGGCCTCCGGTGACGGCCTTTGGCTCCGGCCTTGGGCTTCGGTCTCCAGCTCCGGCCTTTGGCTCTGGCCTCCAACGACGGCTCCGGCCTTTGGCTCCGGCCCTAACTTGGTGCCTTTCTTGCATACACAATGACCCACCTCAGGTAACAGATCCCGAGATTTGAGATCTGTTGCCGTATACCTTGCTCACCGAAATCACGGGCAAGTGCTAGCATGCCCGGCAGTTACCGCTACAAGCGGCCCTCATCCAGCAACGGCTTAACCACTTGCCGTTCGAAGGAGCTTATCCCAACGAGGAAGATTCAGCGTTTCGAAAAAGGACGAAAAAGAAGGGAACCTCCAAGATAGGTATAAAAGGTCCTCGACTCAATAGAAAAGGAGATCTCTCAATCTCTCTACTACAAAATTGAGCGATAAGTTTACTAACTTGAGCGTCAGAGGGTCCTCGCCGGGAACACCGGCCGGGGACTTCTTGCAGGTTTTCGAAGAAGGAAGACGACCTCTCCATCCCATTTGGAAGCCCACGATAAATCTCAGCATGCCCGCCGCTCATCACTGTTGATTTTTCTGCATTATTGACAATACACCAAATGCAATCTTAATAAAAAAATAAAGAGGTGCTATGATTAAAAGAAATTAGAATATTTCAAAAAGAAATTAAACATGCACGTAAGTGGAAAGGTTTCATGTATCCAGCCTAAACGTTGTTAAGATAGAACTCAAACGTAATATCCCAAAGAGACGTCTCCCCAAAAAGGAAACCTTGTTAAGATAGAACTCAAACGTAATATCCCAAGATACGTCTCTCGAAAAGTCTGCGTCTCTTAGAACACAACAGTATACGAGGTGTCAGTTACAAGACATCGAATAGGAATCCGTTCCCCTCCCTTCTTATATCTCATAACCACCCAAAAAAAAACCCAAAACTCCTTCGCAATCCAAAGAGGACAGGGGAAGGGGGAAGGGGAAGAGAAGCAATGGGTCGAGGGATCACTGTGTTGCAGAGACAGCTCGAAGAAGTCGAATCAGAGACTAGAAGGCTCCTGAAGCACCCTCCATTGTACATCCATGATGATGACGATGGGAAGGTCAGTTTCTACCGGACTGCTCGAAAGATTAATTTCATCAGGAATCTGCTTACGGCCCAGATGAATTCACGCTCTCCGCACATGCCGGAGAACTTGAATCGCATGGCCACGAGGCTGTCCATCCTTGAGAAGGCCTTTGTCGACCGGGCGAGTCCTACCAGCAGGTCCTCAATATTGGATGAGACCTTTGCCAAAGGGGTGGAATCAGTGGACAACAATGGGGCCATCGATAAGTGTCTTGATACGTAGAATTTGAAGAAGAAAGCAATATTAACCAAGAAGCTAAAGAGACGGAAACCGTTCCTTCACACATTTCGCTGGCGCGCAACAAAGAGGAAGTGATTGAAGATGAGAAATAAAACGAAAGGAGGGAAGGAGGGAGTAAAGTACCGTTCCTTCACACGTTTCGCTGGCGCGCAACAAAGAGGAAGTGATTGAAGATGAGAAATAAAACGAAAGGAGGGAAGGAGGGAGTAAAGTAGAAGCAATGAAGGATGAGAATATAAGGGACATGAAACAAAAAGAGATTGGGGAGGGTACGGTGAAGGTAAACTGTTGGAATTAATTTGTAATAAATGAGTGTGGAAGTCTAAGTGTCTTTTGTATTTTCTATGTGACATTAATAAGTGTGGAAGTCTAAGAGATATCTAGAAGAATGAAGAGTCAGTTATGAAAACGAAGAGACACATGGGAAGACTAAAAGGTTACATTATGATGTATTTATGAGAGAAGCTCAATAGGCACTTTCTATGTCTATAAATAGGTCAATATGTAATGAGTTTAAGTGAGTGGGAAAAGTTTATGAAATGAGATTCTAAATGCTATTACTCCCACTCCAAGCATTTTCTCTTGAGCATTATCCAAGTACCTATCTATCAAAGTTATTTTTTTTTTCTTACAATTGGTATCAGAGCTAGGTCGATCACACAAAAAAATGACGTGAAGCAGAGAGCCAGAGAGCTAAAGAGCCTGGTAGATCCTGAAGCAAACCACAGAGCCAAAGAGTCAAGGAGCAGTTGCAGAGCTATAGAAAGCTCCGAGTGCAGAAGGTGCTCGTACAAGAGTTGCTCGTGAAGCCGTGATCTATATCCTCCAGCAAGGTGATAAGTCTCCGGATCAAAAGGAATCCGTTGAGAAGTGTGCAAGTCCAAGATAAGAGGGACTTTGCAAAAGGAAAGAAGACAAGAGTGGTCTTCAGAGGTTGTGCAAAATGGAGGATGAGAAGGTAATAGTTGTGGTTGCGCCATATAAGGAAATTGAAGCTGTCAAGCTATCAACGCAAAATATGCATAAAGCCTATGAAGAGTTGAAGAACAAATATGAAGATGTAATGAAAGAATTACATGAGTTGAAGCAGACAATAAAAAAAGAGTTATCATAGAAGATGAAGAAAGAATGATTGAAGTAGATACAAGATATCCACATCATACATCAAAGAGAAGAGCATGTGCCATAAGAGATTTTCCTCCTGGTTGCAGTTCAAATCAGTAATTGAAGATATTATGAAAAATTACAAATTAAGGGGAGATGTTGGAATTAATTTGTAATAAATGAGTGTGGAAGTCTAAGTGTCTTTTGTATTTTCTATGTGACATTAATGAGTGTGGAAGTCTAAGAGATATCTAGAAGAATGAAGAGTCAGTTATGAAAACGAAGAGACACATGGAAAGACTAAAAGGTTACATTATGATGTATTTATGAGAGAAGCTCAATAGGCACTTTCTATGTCTATAAATAGGTCAATATGTAATGAGTTTAAGTGAGTGGGAAAGTTTATGAAATGAGATTCTAAATGCTATTACTCCCACTCCAAGCATTTCCTCTTGAGCATTATCCAAGTACCTATCTATCAAAGTTATTATTTTTTTTCTTACAATACGAGGATGAGAAAAATGGTAGAAAGAAGAAAGAAGCAGAGATGGTGAGCCAGAGAAAAGTAAAAGTAAATGAGGATGAGAAGGTTGGAGAGAAAAAGCAAGAGGCAAAGACGGTGCAGGAAAGAAAGTCATAGGCGAAAAGGAACAACGGCAGTGAGAGAAAAGAAGGGCCAACGCTGGCAGGGGAGAGCATGCCAAACAAAATGGAGGAAGAAATGGTAGGGGAGAAAACAACAGAGGCAAAAGAAGAGAAAGAAATAAAGAGAAATCAAGATGAGGTAATTGATGAGAAGAAGCCAGGAAGACAAAGGAAAAAGAAGGGAGAGATGACAAAGGCCAGAAGAGAGAGGAAACAACAATGCCGTGGGGTGAGGAGCTGCATGGCCATGAGCTGCGCAGCAATAGCAGGATTCATGAGTGCATTGATTTTGGTGGCACTCGCAAATATTTCTTATGTAGAGGAGACGATTTACCTTGTCCCAATCTGAGATGGATGCCTTTTCTTTTTTTATTTTTAATCGAATGAATCTTTGTTAATTTTTTGGCTTAGTTTCGTTAGGTACAAGTTTGAAGATATATGTTGACTGAGTCGTCCGAAAATAAACATGAATAGTTCTTCTATTGAGATTTTATTGCATCTTCCTCTGTTCTCCATAAAATACGTGGATTATTTTTGATTGATTTATTTTCCATCATAGCGAGAAGAAACCTCCCACTTGAGTGATCGGTTTCTGACACGCTGGAAACGAGCTTAAATCCAGAGTTCAGCACCTGACCTGCCACGTGGTGTCAGTTGGATTGTCAAAGCTTTCCCAAATGACATTGAACTCGAAGTCATAGATGAAAAAGTTGCCCGAATCAAGCGTGGAAGCAGAGTAAGCATAGGTGCCGGTGGAAATCTGGGAGACAAGTCTCCCGTCAAGCTTGAGTCCTTCATTAGTTAGCTTTAACACAGCATCAGCTTTGGTCACCGGTGGATCATCTCGGTTTGCCGTCCATATGACAGTGATGTTTCCTGAAGATCCCCCGAGCCATATTCCGACGGAGAAGCCGGTACCTTCTGGGTAGAATCCAAAGGCGAATCGTCCATTCGGTGAGAGCCATGATGATGCAGTTTTGGTCGAGGGACGGAGAGGAGAGGCGTCCACGCTTACGTTGGACTGCCTTGATTGAGCTGCTTCCAGTGCAAATGCTAGAGAAAAGATTGAGAGGAACAACATGTAGGATTTCGCTGAAGCCATTAGAGAAAATGACTAAGAAAGGATTGCAAGGAGTTGCAAGCATTCTCTTCTATATAAATTCTTTTGTGGACTGATTGCATGTAATTTGGAGGAACAAAAGGAACTGGAATATAATAGTCTTTGGATTGACCAGAAGTAAACGCAACGACTCCATGGCTGAGGTTGTTGGACTTGGGCTCACGTACATCTTCAGAAAATGGGCTGCCGCTATTGCCCTCCACTTGGTGCATATGCGATTTCTTCAGTATTAAATAGCTGGTCCCAAATCTCATGGAGCATTGACAACGTACTTGATGTAGACAAAAGCTCCTAAGCCAGCTTCTAAAACACGAGCGTAGGAATCTGCTTCGTCTTGGCTGTATCTAAGCCAGGCAATTGTTTGTGAATGCCGTGTTTATGAAGCAGCTCTGATTTGATTGCATGGAATTCCCGCATCAGGAGACAACTGCAGTTCCAATCTCTGATTAGTCGCTTCAGGTGGAGCCACGTTTGAATTAACAGGGCCAAATTCCGACCATATGAGTTATTCATGATTGGTATTTCGCTCATTGGATTTTAATAAAAGATAAAAAAACGCTATTCCAGAGTTGCTGCATGCATAGCATATCTCTTAATAAAACAACCGTTTCTTTCTTTTGCTAGAATAATGCAACGATCACTCAACCAGCTCTTTAACTTATCCTTTTAGCTCCTCAGGTACAATCCCTTTCATATCTCTTTGAAACGCAGTGCATATATGGATACACAACAACCAAAAAAATAAAAAAAACTGTGTTTTTCAAATTTATAATTTGTTTGGTATCGATAAGTTTGCTTATTATTTCCCCCCTTGCTGCTTATACTCTCCTTTTCTTTTCTCAAAACATGGGAAAAAAACTTTACTACTCTATTCTCATACAAAGGTTCTTCCGAGGTGTAGTTTGATCAGAACTTTTCTTTCGCTTTTTTATATCTAATTGTAGCTAATTAGGTATTAGATTTTAGCTGCTTGTCATCATTATTTCAATGATCAAATTAGGTCGCTCTATGTGCCGAAATAGCTTCGCATGGTTATCCGCTCCCTTCTCCTTTTAATGGCAGGTCACCGAAAAAGTAGATGGCCCATCAACTTTCAGCAGGAATGTGGGAGGTCCTAATTTTCTCTTGAAGGATGGAGAAGTCAGGAGCTTCCACATTATAATTATTTACAATCATTTATATATAAAAAGAGAAAAAAATAATATAAGAAGTGGATGGGATTAAGCTAAACTTTAGGAGTGCACTGGGAAAGATACTGATATAATATCAGTGAAAGCAGTTGCGATAGTATCTGATGGTTATTGACTACCGCTGCTACCGGTGAAATAGGATTGAAAGTGATGAAGGGTTTTAAAAAGGATGAAGCTCGAGCATGACTGTTTTTGAAGACGGACTTTAGAGTTTCTTTTCAAATATAATTGCTGATAAATTGTACTTAAGAGTTGATCCCATAGTTTTCTGAGGTGAACTTTGATGAATCTTTTCGTCCAACTCAACCACAGATCCACGACGGTAGAAGACCATCTTTTTAAATTCAACAATTCTTTAACCAGGAGCCATACTTTTCTTGCAAAGGGGCATCTCAAAATAAGTGGTTATCAAATTCAAAAGAAGTTCCACAAAAAGGACATCCAATACCTATCAGCCAACATTTCATGGCAAGAACCTCCCTAGCATATAATCTGTTCCTCAGAGCTAGCCATAGAAAAACCTTGACTTTTAATAGTACAATAGATTTCCATCTAATTTTATGAAACGGCCAAATCAAACCTTCATTATTGAGGAATTTATAAAAGAAGCTAATAGAGAAAATACCAAAGCTACTAAGTTTATAGATTGTAATATCTTCAATTTTGATAGGTTTTAAGGGAGCAATTAAATTCATAAGGGAGTTGAGCTAATTACACTACAAGAAAATAAAAATATAGCGACACCCAAATGCGTCGCAAATGCGTTGCTAAGAAAATAAAAATATAGCGATGCCAAAATGCATCACAAATGCGTCGCTATAGCTTGTTTAGCGACGCATTAGCGACGCAATTAAGGCATCGCTAAAATGGTCGACGCAATCTCAATTTGTCGCAGTTGCGTCGCTTAACAGCGACTGTATGCGACGCACTAAATGCGTCGCAATATATTGCGACACAACAAAATGCGTCGCAATATTGCGACTCATACTGAATGCGTCGCTAATTGAAAAATAATTTTTTTAAAAAAATAGTTGCGACGGACAATCTCATCGCAATTGACTCGCTAATTAATAAATTTATTTTTTAAAAAAAATTAAAAATATATATTTTTTTATTTTTTTTAAATTAATTGCAACAAAAAATAGTGTCGCTAATTAATGAATTTATTTTAAAAAATAAACTAAATTAATATTTAATTTTTTTAAAAAAATTGCTATGCATACTAATGCGTCGCTACATTAAAAATAATTTTTTTTAAATATATTTGCGACGTAAAATCTTGTCACAATTGCGTCGCTAACTAGTTAATTTAATTTTTTTTAAAAATTAAAATAACATTATTAATTTTTTTAAATTAATTGCGATGAAAAATAACGTCGCTAATTAATTTATTTATTTTTTTAAAAAAAGCAAATAAATTATTTTTAATTTTTAAAGGAAATTAATATATTAATTTAAAAAAATTAAATATTATAAATTAAACTTGCTAATACAATGTAATTGCTAATACAATTGACCAAAACAACCATTACAAAATTTTAAAAATAGATGAAAATTTATTTTATTAATTATTTAAATTTTTCATATACAAAACAGAAAAAATAAAAAAATACATCAAGTAGTAAAAAAAATACATCATGTGTCTGCAGGCGACTGTGGAGGCTGGGATGAACCCTGCGACAGGTGATGAACTAAATCCTGCAACTGACGCATCTGCTCTCTCATCTCTGAAAGCTCCTTCCGAACCTCCTCGCGAACTTTCTCCTTGATAGATCTCCGGATGTCGTTTATCTGCTCGGAAGGAATATCGCCAGAACCACGCGAACTAGAGCCCTGATAGAAAAAATATCTGGAAGCTCTGGTGCCCAAACCATAGACCCTACAGTCTTGCGGTTGGGCACCAACAGCCTCCAAAAACACACGTCGACTCTCTTTTGGTGAGAGTTCGACGGGTGGCCCCCATCAGTAGAGTCGACCTGCGAAGCCTGAGACTGCAGCTCCTCGACTCATGTCTTTGAGTTATAAAATCAATGACAAATGAATCAATATATAAAGCTGAATAAAATATTAGAAATTAAATAAATAAAATATAAATCTAATTTCTTACCCCAATCTCCTGTGATCGTGTATCGACCCAGGAACCGTCCTTCCTAGTGTGTGTCGCCTTGAATAGACGAAACTCACCAGGATCTCTGCCCTCCTGCTCAGACTACAAAAGCAGAAGAAAGAATATAAATGCAAGTATTTGTTAATGACTACATTAGTATTTAAATTGTTTATGATTTCTTACCATACGACGCATGTGCTCCTGAATAGAAATGGAACCAGTAGTGTGACAGGAGAGGCCCGTGCCACGACCGCCCTTCTCAGATCGGTGGTTCGTGCTGGCTGATGCAGACTTCCTGATCCATGCCTCGGACTGCCACGCCAGCTGCCAGCTGGCCCAAATACCCTCCGGGATATGCCCTGGATGGTCACCTGAACTCCTCCAACGATAAAGCATGTCGAAGTATCGGCATGCTGCAAGAGCATTCCATGCTGCCCTAATGGCATCATGGATAGTAGGGTCCCACGTAAACTTCTTCTGTATTGAAATAAACAGTTAGTTTCAGAATATATTAAGATTAAAAAATTTTATATCAGTTATAAAATGTATTTAAAAAGTTTACCTGAAACTTTAAAAAATAAAACTCCCTCGTGGCCACAGATACATGGTGCCAATCGTAGCCACTGGGATCAGCATGGCTCTGAAATATAGAGCTGATCCGGCTCGATACAGTATGCTGCTCAATAAAGCTATTAAAAAAAACTAATTAAAATAAGTAATTAACTTAAAAACATAAACATATAGTTACAATTAGTATATACTTACATCCTATCGGCATCCAATCGAAGTATGGTGCGACTGACCATAGAAGAACTCTCAGAGGTCTGCGCCAATCGGGTAGAGAAAAATACAGGGTGAGCATCGACGCCTGGAGAGGCGGAAGTCCGTGCGTTAGGCCTGGTAGTGGGATCTCTAAGTGATGTTTCAGGAGCCCTTGTGTCGTCCTCAATTGCATGCATTTCCATCTCATCATCTTGAAATGCGGGGCACTCAGTTGATTGACTTGATGAACTCTCATCTAATATGATTGTTGAACGTGGAACGATTTTAGAAACAGCCCACCAATCTCGCTTGTTATTGCGCAAACTTGGATATCCGCAGTAAAACACTTGCTGAGCTTGGGATGCAAGAATGAATGGTTCATATTTCTGCAATCTTCGTCGATGGTTTACTTCAACTAGATTGTAGCCGTTATGAACCCTTTTACCAACAGGAATTGTCGGATCAAACCAATCACAACGAAACAATATAGTTCGTTTCATAGGCCAACCGGGATATTCAACTTCGACCACCTCTACTAACTTTCCATAATAATCCTACATATTTGCTCCAGCACTTTCTCCTTTACATACGCCCCAATTCTGCATCCCTCTTGAAGATGCTAGTCATTCAATTTGAAATTTGTATTCATTAACAAAATAGCCAGTATATGTAGTTACGGTCTTCAATGGCCACTGTGCTAGGCATTTAATGAAAATATTGTCGGTTGTGAACCATGGATCGTTTACCTATAAATTAATAAGCTATTAACAATAAATTTAAAAATAAAAGCCATTATTGTAATTGATTGAGTAATAGTACTCACAAATTCATAAAACCAAACTCCGTTTCTAACTTTTGCCCAATATTTGACTGATGCTGGGATCCATCTGTCATTGTCTATCACAATACATCCTTAAAGGATTATAACAATTAAAACTTCTTTTAGCAATTAAATAGTATTGTATTTTATAATTTAAAGTAGAAGTTCTAATTAAGCAATTAATGAACTGTACATATACTTACTCAATGTATGGTTCGACTTCTCTATAGTTTATTAGGATGTAATAATGTGCTGCATTATACTCCACATTGCTTAATTGTCTTGACTTCTGCCTCCCAAATGAATGGCCAATACTTTTAAATATTGATATTCTACCGTCAATAGGTTCTCCTTCGTCCACACATATGTCATCGTTATGACCAAGATTGCGGGTCCTCGTATGAACGTGACCCTCAAAGTAATGCGAGGCAAAAGCTGAAACTTCTTCAACAAGTGTGCATTGCATATAGAACCTTCAACCCTTGCCTTATTCTGCACATTATTTTTTAACTTCTTAAGATACCTATATGTAAAGTTGAAAATATAAATAAACCAACTTCCTCGCATAAATAAAATAATATTTGAAATATCAACATGTATTACTGATTGGGTGTTTACCTCTCGAAAGGATATATCCAGCGATACTGTACATGACCAGCTATACGTGCTTCGTATGGCAAGTGAACCGGCAAATGCTCCTTTGAGTCAAAAAAACTTGGAGGAAATATTTGCTCAAGCTTGCATAAAATAATTGGAATTTCATCCTCAAGCCTTTCTATGGATGTAGAAGTAATGACTGCGACAGATAACTCCTTAAAGAACAAGCTGAGCTCTGTCAATGCCTTCCACACATGTTGCGGAAGCAACTCACGAAAAGCTATGGGCAATAACCGTTGCATGAAAACATGACAGTCATGACTCTTCATGCCAAACAACTTGAGCTTATGCATGTCCACACACCTATCGATATTTGAAGCATAACCATCAGAAAATTTTAATCCTCTACTCCAGTTACATAAAACTTCTTATAGATTTTTGTCAAGAGTGTAACAGGCTTTAGGATAGGTCTCGTCAGCATTCCTTCTCAAATCACCTCTGATTAAGTTCTTCTCTCAACTTTGCAGTGTCTTTGGTTTTTCCCGGGATGTTTAGTACCATGTTAAATATGTTATTAAAGAAATTTTTCTCAATATGCATAACATCCAAGTTGTGCCGAATGAGATTTGTGCTCCAATATGGCAAATCCCAAAAAATGCTCTGCTTCTTCCAGTTATGTTCTTTACATATACGGCTATTTATTCTATCTGCATCTGGTTCCCAAGCATACCTCAACCCCAAATGCTCTATAGTATCAAATATTTGTGCCAGACCTAACCGGTTCGGCGAATTTTGTGACTGCTTTGTTCTTCCGAAGGTGACCAAGTTCCACCTATAAGGATGATTCGAAGGCAAGAACTTTCTATGATTATCAAACATGACTGCTTACCACTCTTCTGCAATGTAAATGCATCTAAATCATACATGCAATAAGGGCATGCCAGATGCCCAGAAGTGCTCCAACCGGACAACATTGCATATGCCGGAAAGTCACTGATTGTCTACATCAAAGCAGCTCTTATGATGAAATTTTGTTTCATAGAAATATCGTAGGCTATGACTCATCTTTTCCACAATATTTTCAATTTGGCTACCAGCGGTTGTAAGAAGACATCAATCTTCTCTTTTGGATTTGATGGACCTGGAACCAAAACAGTCAAAAACATTGCAGTATCTTTCATGCACTTCCACGATGGAAGATTATATACAGTCAGTATTACAAGCCAATATGAATATTATTGCCCCGCTTGACCAAACGGTTGAAAGCCATCGGTACAAAGACCTAATCTAACATTCCTTGTTTCTTCTGTGAAATCAGGATGATTTTCATTGAAATGCTTCCAAGCTTTTGAATCTGATGGATGTCGCATTTCATCTTCTTTAGTTTCATGTTCTCCATGCCATCTCATATCAGCAGCTATAGCCTCAGATCTGTATAATCTCTGGAGGCGTGGAGCAAGAGGGAAGTAATGTATCCTTTTGTAAGGCACACTTTTCCTCCTACTTGTACTAGCTCCCCCTTCACTGTTTTTGTACCTCTATTGCCCGCAAATCTTACACCATATCAGCTCTGAGTCTTCACCCCAATATATCATACAATTGTTTAAGCAATAATCGATCTTATTAACTGGGAGCCCAAGGCCACGCAATAACTTCTTCGTTGAGTAGAAACTGTCTGCTACAACATTATGATTTGGCAAAACTTCCTTCATTAACCCAGCTACAGCATTGAATGCCTTTTCTGATAATTGATGTTCCGCCTTAATATTCAACAACCGAGAAGCCATAGACAATTGGGAATGACTCTCACAACCAGGATATAATTCTTGATTTGTAGAACACAACATATCATAAAATTGTTGTGCATCTGGATTTGGTTCTTCCATAAATGTATTCTGGTTGAATTCATTACCCGATGCATTTATCACCATTTCTTCGTATGTGTTTAAATTCACAAATGGTTCATCAATGGGATTTGACACTTCTTGGCTAGTGACAGCTGCAAACATTTCCTCAGTTTCACCATGACAGTTCCAAACATCATACCCAGGAACAAACCCCTTTTTACACAAGTGCACCTTCACAGTTTCAACATCTCTATAAGCTTTATTCTGACACTTGCGTAAGTTGCAGGGGCACTGATCCTAGGTACATCCATCCATTCGGGTTGACTACATGCAAATGCTATAAATTCTTCCAATCCATTCAGAAAATCTGGATTAAGCAACCCATCTTTTAACCTTACATACATCCACGAGCGAGCCCCGCTCATTTTTGACCAAGTTATACAATTCCTGGTAAACCATTAAAGAAGACAACGGTATAATTTTGCATTAGTCATTATAGTAATAGATTAATTCTTTTACACATCTAAGCGAAATAACAAATATTGTGCCTCTTTAATTATACCGATAAATCAAGGTCGGGTAGTGGCTACGATCCTTGACGTGCTATCCAGGACCGAGGCCCAGTACCGGGGTCCGTTCAATCATTAGACTTTACAAGTAAGCAAGTGTCCTAAATGAATTCCACTTTCACTCCACTAGAACTTAGGTAAGGCCCTATCCCATTCAAGATTATTTTATGCGATATGTTATTCTGCTAGAAATTATCATCGATTATGTTGAAATTTTGGCAGTAATTCCTCATATGTTCTCCCAAATGTGTGGCTTATATGCCACACTAGGAGAACGTAGAAGGATATACAATTTGCCAGCTTAACTAACGATGATGAATAGCAGACAAACATATCGCAAAAAATAATCTCAAACTGTCCACTAGGATAATTTGAGACTTTGCAAGACTAAGTCTTACAAAGTCTCAAACGGGTCTAAAGGTTATAGTGCTGTGAAAAATAGTATGAAAAATCAAAGAACGAACTTGACATAGCATGTAACTCAAATCACATTCAATATAAATTCTTTTAGTACTTGATTCTGAGTTTACTAGCTATATCAAATTTAATATTCCTGCATTAAATTTAGAACGTTCTAAATGAGCTATATCATTTTTCGTCCATGATATCGAATTTATTTTGATTGGTTGGTTTAGAATTTGAGGAATTATATCAAATTATGGTTTGCTATATCAAATTTCTTTCAATTGAAGAACATGAATATTCTAAATTTTTTTCTAATTTGCTAAGAAAATGATTGTGACAATATTTAAAAACTAAATATTTAAAATTTGCTAAGCTAAAATATAACAGGTAATAAAGAGATATAAAATCATTAAAAATTTAATCATCTAAACTATCAAAAATAAATAAATTGCATGATAAGCATTTTAATAATATATATCATGAACATTATTTCAAGAAATAAATAGATTTTAAATTATGCATTACAAGATTCTGGATCACATACAAATTGTTATAATATTTCATCTAAAATTGACTTCATAAACACCACCCCTATTTTTTTTTTTTAAATAACGATGACCTAGCCACCGTGGCCTCAGGGGTGGGGGAAAAACCCCACCCCGACTTTCTTTTTTTTTAAAAAAAATGGTGGCGTGGCCAGGCCACCGCCGGCCACGACGGCGGCAGTGGCCGTCATCTCCGACCACTGCCGCGCCGTGGCCTGGGACGACGGCCACGGCCGCCGACGTGGCCGTGGAGTCAGGGGTGGGGGAAAAACCCCACCCTGACATCCTTTTTTTTAAACGGTGGCCTGGCCACCGTAGCCAGGCCATCGCCGGTCACGGTGGCGGCCGTGGCCGTTGTCTCCACGGGGTGGCGAAAAAACCGCACCCTGACTTCCTTTTTAAAAAAAACGGTGGCCTGGCCACCGTGGCCGTCGTCTCCGACCACTGCCGCACCATGGCCTGAGACGACGGCCATAGCCGCCACCGTGGCAGTGGAGTCAGGGGTGGGGGAAAAACCCTACCCCGACTTCTTTTTTTAACGGTGGCCTGGCCACGGTGGCCAGGCCACCGCCGGAGGGGAAAAAACCCCACGGTGGCCTGGCCACAGTGCGCCACGGTGGCCTGGCCACCGCCGGCCACGGTGGCAGCCATGGCCGGAAACGGGAGGGCGGGGAGAGGGGGAGGGTCCGGTGGGGACTCACCTTGCGAACTCGGGGACGCCGCCGGGGGTGATGAGCGCCGGGGGGGGCGTCGCCGCCGGTAGGCTGCTTGCGCCGGGGGAGGGGGCGGAGGGAGCCGGAGGAGGGGATGGCGGCTAGGGTTTAGGGAGAGGAAGAAGAAGAGGCCGTGGGGGAGGGGGGGGTCGGGCGCGAGAGCATATATATTAGGGATTAGCGATGCATTGTTGCGTCGCTAATCCCTCGCTATTTTTTAAAAAAAATATAATAAGGCTTAGCGACGTAACATTGCGTCGCTAATCCGTCGCTAACAAATTTTTTTTATTTACTGAGAAAAATAGCGATGCCAATAATTGCGTCGCTATTTTGGCGGCAATATCCGGTGGGATATTTTTTTATTTTCTGGGAAAATGCATCACTAACGCGTTGCAATATTTTTATTTCATAATTAAATTTAAAAAAAATTAATTTCTCAAAAAATAATAGCGATGCACGAAGTTACATCGCAATGTTTTATTTTTAATTTTTTTATAAAATTTATTTTTTTAAAACAATTGTGACGCAATACATGCGTCGCAACGTGAAAAATTAATTTTTTTTAATTTTTTGGTTTATTATGTCTTTAATGCATCGCTATTTTAAAAAATTAATTTTTTTATTAATTTGCAATGCATTTAACTACATCACAATATTTTTATTTCATAATTAAATTTCATAAAAATTAAATTCTCTAAAAATAATTGCAACGTAAAAAGTTACATCGTAATTTTTTATTTTTAATTTTTTTATAAAATTTATTTTTAAAAAAATTTGCGATGCAATTACTGCATCGCTAAGTTAAAAATTAATTTTTTTAAATTTTTTGGTTTATTGCGTCATAATATTTAGTTACTTCGCAATATTTTTATTTTATAATTAAATTTCATAAAAATTAAATTCTCTAAGAATAATTGCGATGCAAAAAGTTACATCGCAATGTTATATTTTTAATTTTTTTATAATTTTTTTTTAAACATTGCGACATAATTTACGTCGCAACGTTATAAATTAATTTTTTATAACGATCCGACGGTTGCGATCAATCCAAGTCATGATCCCGATCGGCGAGGATCAAACTCGGACCGTTGCGACCAATCCGATCGGCGACGATCCGATGGTTGCGATCGATCCAAGCCCTGATCATGATCGGCGATGATTGATCTTGGACCGTTGCGATCGATCCGTTCGGCGACAATCTGACGGTTGCGATCGATCCAAGATGTGATCCCGATCGGTGAGGATCGATCTCAGACCATTGCGATTGATCCGATCGGTGACGATCTGATGGTTGCGATCGATCCAAGCCCTAATCCCGATCGACGAGGATCAATCTCGGACTGTTGCGATCGATCCAATCGGCGATGATCCGACGGGTGCTATCGATCCAAGCCCTGATCTCGATCATCGACGATCGATCTCGGACCGTTGCGATCGATCCATTCGGCAATGATCCGATGGTTGCGATCGATCCAAGCCGTGATCCCGATCGGCGATGATCAATCTCAAACCGTTGCGATCGATCCAATCGGCGACGATCCAATGGTTGCAATCGATCCAAGCCCTGATCCCGATCGGCGACGATCGATCTCGGACCGTTGCAATCAATCTGTTCGGCGATGATTTGACAGTTGCGATAAATCCAAGACATGATCCTGATCGGCGATGATCGATCTTAGACCATTGCTATCCATCCGATCAGCGACGATCCGACGGTTGCGATCGATCCAAGCCCTGATCTCGATCGGCAATGATTGATCTCGGACCGTTGCGATCGATCCATTCAGCAATGATCCGACGGTTGCGATCAATCCATGCCGTGATCCCGATCGGCAAGGATCGATCTCGGACCGTTGCGATCGATCCGAGCGGCGATGATCCGATGTTTGCGATCGATCCAAGCCCTGATCCCGATCGGTAAGGATCGATCTCGGACCGTTGCGATTGATCCGATTGGCGACGATTCGACGGTTGCGATCGATCCAAGCCCTGATCCCAATCGGCGACGATCGATCTCGGACCGTTGTGATCGATCCGTTCAGCGATGATCCGATGTTTGCAATCGATCCAAGACGTGATCCCGATCGGCAACGATCGATCTTGGACCATAGCTATCCATCCGATCGGCGATGATCCAACGGTTGTGATCGATCCAAGCCCTGATCGATCTTGGACCGTTGCGATCCATCCAATAGGCGACGATCCGACGGTTGCGATCGACCCAAGCTGTGATCCCGATCGGCGAGGATCAATCACGGACCATTGCGATTGATCCGATCGGTGACGATCAGATGGTTGCAATTTATTTATTTAATTTTTTGATTTATTGCGTCGCTAATGTGTCGCTATTTAACATAATTATTTTTTAAAAAAATATTACGATGCACCGAAATCGTGGCAACATTTTTATTTCATAATTATTTTTAATTTTTTAAAAAATTTATTTTTTTAAAAATATTGTGACGCAATACTGGTGTCGCTAAATAAAAAAATATTTTATGAATTTTTTGTTTTATTGCGTCGCTATTTAATATAATTAATTTTTTTAAAAACATTGCAATGCACTGAATTGCGTTGTAATATTTTTATTTCATAATTTTATTTTATAAAAAATAATTTTATTTATAATAATTATGACGCAATGCCTGCGTCGCTAAATTAACAATTGATTTTTTAATTTTCTAATTTATTACGTCGCTATTGCATTGCTATATAACATAATTAATTTTTTTTAAAACTTTGCGACGCACTATGTTGCGTCACAATATTTTTATTTCATAATTATATTTTATAAAAATTAAATTTAAAAATATTGCGATGCATTACTTGCGTCGCTAAATTAAAATTAAAATTTTTATGATTATCTGGTTTATTGAGTCGCGAATGCGTCGCTAACGGCGTCGTAATTTTTTGTTGTCGCGGCGGCATCGCAATGTGGTTGCAAATTAGCGACGCAATGATGCGTCGCTAATTTTGCATCGCTATTTCAAGATTTTCTTGTAGTGTTATTTCCTCTTTTGAAGTAGAGCTAAAGAGCTTGGTTTTCTAGAAGCGGGAGCATCAATTTCACTAGAAAGCTACTGAACAATTTATTTTTAATAATGTTTTGTTATAAACAATTGAATAAGGATGTTAAAAGGTATTAACTCAATCCAAGAGTTCTATCAAAATCTGGTATTTCATTTTTTATTCTATAAGATGAACAATTGCATAAAGTCTCTTGACTTTTATAGATGTCTTTCTATGCCGGTGACAAATTAATTCTAAAGCTTCTCACTCTCATTTCCATCTTCTTCTTTTGGCATAGTACAATCTACTAATTCACTTCTTCCAATTAGAGTATGGTCCTTATATCAATTTATAAATCTTATATAATTTTAAAATATACTTTAACTATAATCAAATTATTTACAAAATTCTGGAATGCAAATCCTATATAATTTGAAAAAAAAAACTCTAATAAAATCAAGTAACCTATAAAATTTTAAAATCCAAAACTCACATAATTAAAAAAAGGACTCTAAAGGCTACTCACTATAAGGGGAAAAATATTACGACGCCCAAATGCGTCGCAATTGCGTCGCTAAACATGCTATTGCGACGCAATGACGGTGTCGCTCAGATGTCCGTCGCAATCTTCATTTGTCGCAATTGCGTCGCAATATTGCGAATCTCTGCAACTCAACAATGCGTCGCAATATTGTGACGCATCCAAATGCATCGCTAAATTTAAAACTAATTTTTAATATTTAAAATTATTATTAAATATTACGACGCATTCAATTGCGTCGCAATATTGCGACATATTTAGTTGCGTCGTAATATTTAATAATAATATTTTTGATATAATAGCGACGCAATTTGAGTCGCTAATGCGTCGCCAAGAAATTTTTTTTAAAATATTGCAACGCAAGGTCATTGCATCGTAATATTTAATAATAATATTTTAGATATAATAGCGACGCAATTTGAGTCGCTAATGCGTTGCTATTAAATTTTTTGTAAAATTATTACGACGCCAGGTCATTGCGTCGCAATATTTAATAATAATATTTTAAAAATATTAGCGATGCAATTTTAGTCGCTAATGCATCGCTAATTAAATTTTTTTAAAAATATAAAATATTAAAAATTAAAACGGTTAATACAATTTCATTACATTTAAATATTGATAGAAACATTCTTCACTCATATTGATCCGAATAATAATCATTCAATTTTTAAAAATAATTAATATATTAAAATTTTGAAGTTTTCATGTACAACATATAAAAAGAAAAAAAATACATCAAGAATCTGAGCGATCACGTGGAGGCTGGAGACCCTGCGATAAGCGGCTAACCATATCCTGCAAATGACGCATCTGATCTCGCACGTCTGCAAGCTCCTGATCTCGGCCTCGCATACGCTACTCAAACTCGTGCTCGACCTTCTGCCGAACCTCCTGATGAACATCCTGCCGAACCTCCTCCGCAATAGATCTCCGAATGTCGTCTAAACGCTCGGCAGGAATATCACCAGTAAATCGCGAGCTGAAGGCCTGATGGGAAAAATATGAAGAAGCTCTAGTGCCCTGACCATAGACCCTACGGTCTCGCGGCTGGGCACCAACAGCCTCCAAAAACACATGCCGACTCTCCTCTGCTGAGAGTTCGACGGGCGTCTCCCCATCAGTGGAGTCGACCTGCGATGCCTGGGAGCGAAGCTCCTTGACTCGTGTCTTTGAATTATAAAATCAACAAAAAATGAGTTAATAAATTTTTCGAAATAAAATTTTAGAAATTAAACAGATACTACATAAAGCTAATTTCTTACCGCAACCTTCCGTGATCGCGTGTCGACCCAGGAACCGTCCCTCCTGGTGTGTGTCGCCCTGAATAGACGAAACTCACCAGGATCTCCACCCTCCTGCTCAGACTATAACAATAAAAAAATTGATATTAATAGAAATATTTGTAAATAACTAAATTAGTAATTAAATTATTTATATTTTCTTACCATACGGCGTCTGTGCTCCTGAATCGAAATGGAGCCCAAAGTATGGCGGGAGAGATCCATGCCAGGACCGCCCTTCTCGGATCGGCGGTTAATACTGGCTGATGCGGACCTCCTGCGCTAGCCATCGGACTGCCAGGCCTGCTGCCACTCTTGCCAAATACCCTCTGGCATATGTGCAGGACACTGACCCGATGACCTCCAACGATGAAGCATATCGGAGTATCGGCGTCCTGTAAGAGCCTCCCATGCTGCCCTAATGGCATCATGGCTGGCAGGGTCCCATGTAAACTTTTTCTGCATTAAAATAAATAGTTAGTTTCAGAATTTATTAAGATTAAGAAATTTTATATCAGTGATAAATTGTATTTAATAAGTTTACCTGAAACTCAAAAAAATAAAACTCCCTCGTGGCTGGAGATACGTGGCGCCAATCGTAGCCACTGGGATCTGCACGCATCTGAAATACGGCACTGATGTGGCTGGATACATGATGCTGCTCAATAAATCTATTAAAAAAATGCATGTTTATAAGTAATTAACTTAAAAACATAAATATATATTTTTAATTAGTATATACTTACAGCCCATGAACATCAAGTCGAAGTACGGTGCGGCCGATGGTGGAAGAACTCTCGGAGGTATGTGCCGATCGGCTGGATGGTAATACCAATGCAGGATCACCGCCAACTGCTGGAGAGATCGAAGGCTGTGCAATGTGTGGAGATCCGAACTCTCCATCTCCAAAGCTCATGTGATCTGATGCAGCAAGACTACGTCCCTGCTCACTCCGTATGTCTTCGGTAGATCTATTTCTGCCCGTCATACTGAAAATACTAAAGATTCATACAATTAAATTACAATTAATGATTGACTATGTAAAAATTTACCACTTATAAAATAAAGTAAAATTTAAAAAAACCTCTATGTTTAATCGGTGTTATTTGTTTCGTGAAATGTTGGTTCAACATCCGATGCCGTATCGGACTGTGATTCAGTTTCATTATCATCGGAAGGAAACCGAACATTTGCATTCACAATTTCTTGGACATCACCATTTGGATCTCTAAGTGATGTTTCAGGAGCCCTTGTGTTGTCCTCAATTGCATGTATTTCCATCTCATCCTCTTGAAATGCAGGGCACTCGGCTGATTGACTTGATGAACTCTACTCTAATAAGATTGTTGAACGTGGGACGATTTTAGAAACAGCCCACCAATCTCGCTTGTCATTGCGCAAACTTGGATATCCACAGTAAAATACTTGCTGAGCTTGGGATGCAAGGATGAATGGGTCATATTTCTACAATCTTCGTCGATGGTTCACTTCAACCAAATTGTAGTCGTTATGAACCCTTTTGCCCACAGGAACTATCGGATCGAACCAATCGCAACGAAACAATACGGTTCGTTTCATAGGCCAACCGGGATATTCAACTTCACGAAAAGCTATAGGCAATAACCGTTGCATGAAAACATGACAGTCATGACTCTTCATGCCGAACAACTTGAGCTTATGCATGTCCAAATACCTACCGATATTTGAGGCATAACCATCTGGAAAATTTAACCCTCTAAGCCAGTTACATAAAACTTCTCGTGAATTTCTGTCAAGAGTGTAACAGGCTTTAGGATAGGTCCCGTCGGTACTCCTCCTCAAATCACCACTTCTGCAATACTGATTAAGTTCTTCTCTTGACTTTGCAGTGTCTTTTATTTTTCCCGGGATGTTTAGCACCGTGTTAAATATGTTATCAAAAAAATTTTTCTCGATATACATGACATCCAAGTTGTGCCGGATGAGATTTGTGCTCCAATAAGGCAAATCCCAAAATATACTCCGCTTCTTCCAGTTATGTTCTTTACATATACGGCCATTTATTCTATCTGCATCTGGTTCCCAAGCATACCTCAACCCCAAATGCTCTATAGTATCAAATATATCCATTCCGGACCTAATCGGTTCGGCGAATTTTGTGATTGCTTTGTTCTTCCAGAAGGCGATCAAGTTACGCCTGTAAGGATGATTTGGGGGCAAGAACTTCCTATGATTATCAAACCATGACTGCCTACCACTCTTCTACAATGTAAATGCATCCGAATCATACATGCAATGAGGGCATGCCAGACGTCCAGCAGTGCTCCAACCAGACAACATTGCATATGCTGAAAAGTCACTTATTGTCCACATCAAAGCAACTCTCATGATGAAATTCTGTTTCATAGAAATGTCGTAGGCTATGACTTCTGTTTCCCACAACATTTTCAATTCGGCCACTAACGGTTGCAGGAAGACATCAATCTTTTCCTTTGGATTTGATGGTCCTGGAACCAAAACTGTCAAAAACATTGTAGTCTCTTTCATGGACTTCCATGGAGGAAGGTTATATACAGTTAGTATCACAGGCCAACATGAATACTGTTGCCCCGCTTGACCGAATGGTTGGAAGCCATCGGTACAAAGACCTAATCTAACATTCCTTATATCTTCAGCGAAATTAGGATGATTTTCATTGAAATGCTTCCAAGCTTTTGAATCTGATGATTGCCGCATTTCATCCTCTTTAGATTCATGTTCGGCATGCCATCTCATATCAGCAGTTGTAGCCTCAGATCTGTATAATCTTGCAGGCGTGGAGTCAGAGGAAAGTAATGCATCCTCTTATAAAGAACACTTTTCCTCCTACTTGTACTAGCTCCCCCTTCGCCATTTTTGTACCTCGATTGCCCACAAATCTTACACCATCTCAGCTCCGAGTCTTCACCCCAATATATTATACAATTGTTCATGCAACAATCGATCTTATTAACTGTTTGCTATAACATTATCATTTGGAAAAATTCCTTGATTAACCCAGCTACAGAATTAAACGTCTTTTCTGATAATCGATGTTCTGCCTTAATATTCAGCAACCGAGCAGCCGTAGACAACTGTGAATGACCCTCACAACCAGGATACAATTCTTGATTTGCAGCACGCAACATATCCTAAAATTGCTGTGCATCTGGATTTGGTTTTTCCATAAATGTATTCTGATTGAATTCATTACCCGATGCATTCATCACCATTTCTTCATATGTGTTTAGATTCACAAATGGTTCATCAACGGAAATTGACACTTGTTGGCTTGTAACAACTGGTGGAATTTCCTCTGGTTCACCATGACAGTACCAAACATCGTAATTAGGAACAAACCCCTTGTTACATAGATGCACCTTAACAGTTTTAACATCTCTGTAGGCTTTATTCTGACACCTGTGATAGTTGCATGGGTACCTAATCCTAGGCCCATCCATTCATTCAGGTTGGCTACATGCAAATGTGATAAATTCTTCCAATCCATTCAGAAAATCTGGATTAAGCAAGCCATTTTTTATCCTTGCATACATCCATGAGCGAGCCTCGCTCATTTTTGACCGACTTATATAATTTCTGGTAAACTATTAAAGGAAACCACATTATAAAACTATATTAGCATTACTAAATATATAACTAAATTATTTCTTTTACACAACTAAGGTTAATAACAATAATTTAAATAATTTATAACTAAACCAATTTTTTTTTAGACAACTAAGGTCCCTACCCTGCAAGGCCCAGCCACGGCTACGATCCTTGGCGTGCTAGCAAGGACTGAGGCACAGGTTCATTCCAGCCTAATGCTACGGCTTGAGTTCGGGTCGGGCCGTAAGACGGTCCGTTTAATCATGAGACTTCATAAGCATTCAAGTGTCCTAAATTAATTCTACCTTCACTCCATGTCTAAAAGGTAAGGCCCTATCCCATTCAAGAATATTTTTTGTGATATGTTATTCTGCTATTAATTATCATCGATTGGTTATGTTAAAATTTCAGTAGCATTTCCCCATATGTTCTCCTAAATGTGTGACATATATGCCACACTAGGAGAACGTATGAGCAAATACAAACCACAATCTCACCCAACAATGATTAATAGCAGACTAACATATCATAAAAAATATTCTCAAACTATCCACCAGGATAATTTGAGAATTTGCAAGACTAAGACTTACAAATTCTCAAACGGGTCTAAAGGTTATAGTGCTGTGATTAATAATATGGAAATCCGAAGACAATCGAACTTATGCTTGTTATTCTTAACTTCTTGTCAATTATACATGATGATGCCAAATCACTGGCTTCGAGCGTGCAGTCGCCTCCTCCAGTGAGCTCCTCGCGCCTGCAAGAAAGTCCTGGGGGCCGGAGATTCCGGCGGGGACCCTCCGATGCTCAAGTCAGTGGTCTGGGCATCAGCCGTGAGCTTGAGGAAGCTCGAAAGAGAAAGAGAGAGATGGCTCCGAGAGAGAGATCTCTCGTTGTGAGCGTTAAGGGGTGTCATGAGCATGTTACCAGGTCAGGAGTCCCTCTTACCCATCTTATAGGCGCTTAAGAGTTTGTCTGGCCTGAGTGGTTGGAGCCTTGTAATGATGACCTTGATGGGTGAAGTGTCAGAGCTGACGTCTGTGAGGCATGGGGTTCAACCACTTTGTCAGAGAATTTAAGGTGATGGCAGCAATGGCAGAACTTGCCTTCTTTTTTGATATGTCAAGTCCCATCAAGGTCGGTGGCTGCAACTGGTTGGTGGATCCTGTTCTACTGGAGAAGGGAAAGCAGGGGCCATCCTCCCCGGCTGGGAGGTGCCGGGGCCGCCTGGCTTGGACAGGCCGGGGCCGCCTGGAAGGTGCCGGGGCCGCCTGGCTGGGACAAGCCGGGGTCGGCTAGGAAGGTGCCGGGGCCGCCTGGCTGGGACAGGCCGGGGCCGGCTGGCAGGTGCCGGGGTCGCCTGGCTTGGACAGGCCGGGGCCGGCTGGAAGGTGCCAGGGCCGCCTGGCTTGGACATACCGGGGCCAGCCAGCAGGTGCCGGGGCCGCCTGGCTGGGACAGGCCGGGGTCGGTTGGAAGGTGCCGGGGCCGCCTGGCTGGGATAGGTCGGGGCCGGCTAGGAAGGTGCCGGGGCCGCCTGGCTGGGACAAGCTAGGGCCGGCTAGGAAGTTGCCAGGGTCACCTGGCTGGGACAGGCCGAGGCCGGCTGGCAGGTGCCGGGGCCGCCTGGCTTGGACATGCCGGGGCCGGTTGGAAGGTGCCGGGGCTGCCTGGCTGGGACAGGCTGGGGCTGGCTGGCAGGTACCGGGTCCGCCTGGCTTGGATAGGCCGGGGCCGGTTGGAAGGTGCCGGGGCCACCTGGCTTGGACAGGCTGGGGCCGGCTAGCATGTGCCGGGGCCGCCTGGCTGGGATAGGCCGGGGCCGGCTAGAAGGTGCCGGGGCTGCCTGGCTGGGACAGGCTGGGGCCGGCTGGAAGGTGCCGGGGCCGCCTTGAAGCCGTCGGCCGTTGGGGCTGTCGGCCTTTGGGGCCGTCGGCCTTGGAGTCTTGGGGTAGGATGCTATGAATGGACCCTAAGACCGACGGGGTCTCGGGGTAGGATGCTGTTGATGCACCCCGAGACCGACGGGGGGTCTCGGGGTAGGGTGATGTCCATGCACCCTGAGACCGACGAGGGGTCTCGGGGTAGGATGCTGTGAATGGACCCCGAGACCGATGGGGGGTCTCGGGGTAGGGTGATGTCCATGCACCCCGAGATCGACGGGAGGTCTCGGGGTAGGATGCTGTGAATGGACCCCGAGACCGACGGGGGGTCTCGGGGTAGGGTGATGTCCATGCACCCCGAGACCGATGGGGGTCTCGGGGTAGGATGCTGTGAATGGATCCCGAGACCGACGGGGGGTCTCGGGGTAGGATGATGTGAATGGACCCCGAGACCGACAGGGGGTCTCGAGGTAGGATGATGTGAATGCACCCCGAGACCGACGGGAGGTCTCGGGGTAGGATGCTGTGAATGCACCCCGAGACCGACGGGAGGTCTCGGGGTAGGATGCTGTGAATGCACTCTGAGACCGATGGAGGGTCTCGGGGTAGGATGCTGTGAATGCACCCCGAGACCGACGGGGGGTCTCGGGGTAAGATGCTTTGAATGCACCCCGAGACCGACGGGGGGTCTCAGGGTAGGATGGTGTTGATGCACCCCGAGACCGACGGGGGGTCTCGGGGGGAGTGGCCCACGTAGCTAGGACGTGGGTGACCGATGCGGCGGTCGAGATGGGCCTTGGAGGTCAAAACGGGGCTCTATCAGCTTCCTTCACGATTCTATGACGGCGTTGGATCAGCCACATCATATGCCCCCTCGCCCCTGAGACGAAGCGGGCCTACCCCAGCAAGGCGAAAGGGGCGTTACCTCCCAAGTGGCTGATCCTCGCCTGATGCAAGGCTTCATGTGCCGACAGGTGTCGGGCTTCATGCCTGGCTGGTGAAGGGCTTCATGTGCCGACGGGAGTCGGGCTCTATGCTTGGCAGGTGCAGGGCTTCATGTGCCGACGGGTGTCAGGCTTCATGCCTGGCCAGTGCAGGGCTTCATGTGCCGACGGGTGTCAGGCTTCATGCCTGGCCGATGCAGGGCTTCATGTGCTAACGGGTGTCGGGCTTCATGCTTGGCTGGTGCAGGGCTTCATGTGTCGACGGGTGTCGGGCTTCATGCCTAGCCGGTGTAGGGTTTCATGTGCCGATGGGTGTCGGGCTTCATGCCTGGCTGGTGTAGGGCTTTGGTGTGCCGATGGGTGTCGGGCTTCATGCCTGGCTGGTGCAGGGCTTTGGTGTGCCGACGGATGTCGGGCTTCATGCCTGGCTGGTGCAGGGCTTTGGTGCCGGTGCTTGGGGCCGGTCGGGGCCGTCCCTGCTGGACCCAGACTTTTGTTGCTAAGAGCCGGTGGTAGACCGCTCTGCTAGTGGTACACTGGGCTTCATGAATGGCTGGCCCAGGGCTTTGGTGCCAGCGCTTGGGGCCGGCCGGGGCCGTCCCTGCTGGACTCGGGCTTTTGTTGGTGAGAGCCGGTGGTACACCGCTTTGCCAGTGGTACACTGGGCTTCATGCCTGGCTAGCCTAGGGCTTTGGTGCCGGCGCTTGGGGCCGGCCGGGGCCGTCCCTGCTGGACCCCGGCTTTTGTTGGTGAGAGCCGATGGCACACTGCTCTACCAGCGGTACACTGGCCTTCATGCCTGGCTGGCCTAGGGCTTAGGTGCCGGCGCTTGGGGCCGGCCGGGGCTGTCCCTGCTGGACCCAGGCTTTTGTTGGTGAGAGCCGGTGGTACACCGCTCTGCCAGTGGTACACTGGGCTTCATGCCTGGCTGGCCCAGGGCTTTGGTGCTGGTGCTTGGGGCCGGCCGGAGCCGTCCCTACTGGACCCGAGCTTTTGTTGGTGAGAGCCGGTGGTACACCGCTCTGCCAGTGGTACACTGGGCTTCATACCTGGCTGGCCCAGGGCTTTGGTGCTGGCGCTTGGGGCCGGCCAGGGCCGTCCCTGCTGGACCCGAGCTTTTATTTGTGAGAGCCAGTGGTACATCGCTCTACCAGCGGTACACTGGGCTTCATGCCTGGCTGGCCCAGAGCTTAGGTGCCGGCGCATGGGGCCGGCCGGGGCCGTGCCTGCTGGACCTGGGCTTTTGTTGGTGAGAGCTGTTGGTACACCGCTCTGCCAGTGGTACACTGGGCTTCATGCCTGGCTGGACCAGGGCTTTGGTGCCGGCACTTGGGGCCGGTCGGGGCCATCCCTGCTGGACCTGGGCTTTTGCTGCTGAGAGCCGGTGGTACACTGCTCTGCCAGTGGTACACTAGGCTTCATGCCTGGCTGGTGCAGGGCTTTATGCCTGGCTGGTGCAGGGCTTCAGGTGCTGACGGGTGTCGGACTTCATGCCTGGCTGGTGTAGGGCTTCAGGTGCCGACGGGTGTCGGACTTCATGCCTGGCTGGTGCAGGGCTTCAGGTGCCAACGGGTGTCGAGCTTCATGCCTGGCTGATGCAGCGCTTTGGGTGCCGACGGGTGTCGAGCTTCATGCCTGGCTGGTGCAGGGCTTTGGGTGCTGACGGGTGTCGGACTTCATGCCTGGCTGGCCCAGGGCTTTGGTGCCGGCGCTTCGGACCGTTCGGGGCCATCCCTACTGGACCCGAACTTTTGTTGGTGAGAGCCGGTGGTACACCGCTATGCTAGTGGTACACTGGGCTTCATGCCTGGCTAGCCCAAGGCTTAGGTGCCGATGCTTGGGGCCGACCGGGGCCGTCCCTGCTGGACTCGGGCTTTTACTGCTGAGAGCTAATGGTACACCGCTCTGCCAGTGGTACACTGGGCTTCATGCCTGGCTGGCCCAGGGCTTTGGTGCCTACCGGGGTCGGACTTTTGTTCGCCAAAGCGAGGTTGGCCTTTGATGTTGATGCAAGGTAGATCTTCCCTGCATTACATTTTTAAGTATTAATAAAAGAAAACTGTCTTAAGTGCAATGTACTTAGCTCTTGTAGCACCCATGTTTTTTCTTTTATGGATTTGAGCACTTCCGTCCGCTGGTGACCTGCCCCCCAGGGAGTCATGTTAGTCGGATTGGATGTGTCGTTGCCCTTACTTGGGCCTTCACTTGCATTGGAGGCCATGACAAGATGCCTGTGGCCTGGAAGAAGCTGGAAACCGGGACAAAGCTGGAATCCGTTGAGGAAAGCCTCGACAGTTAGTGGTCATTGAAGATGAATGGCTGGGAAAGTCCATCAAGGGCGTTGCTGAGAGGCTCGGGTGCTGCTGAGTGGCCCCCGAGCGCTGCTTCTGCAGTTCATGAACTGCTACTTTCAAAGCTTGATCCTACCGATTGAGGATGGCGTTAATTAGAGCAGCTGAAGTTGGTGGTGAAGGAGCAAAGAGGGTGGCCTTTCGCTGCCTGGTGCGATGTGGATGCCCCCCAGCACGATTGGTCAGAACCTCTGGCATGCGCATCACCACCATAGCAATCTTAGAGGGGACGGAGGCTTATAGCTCAGGGAGACAGCTTTCTTTCCTTCAGCGCGTCCCCCCTTCCTGGTGCGCCAATCTGATGACGCCAAATCACTGGCCTCGAGCATGCGATCGCCTCCTCCAGTGAGCTCCTCGCGCCTGCAAGCAAGTCCCGGGGGCCAAAGATTCCGGCGAAGACCCTCCGACGCTCAAGTCAGTGGTCTGGCATCAGCCGTGAGCTTGAGGAAGCTCAAAAGAGAAAGAGAGAGATGGCTCCGAGAGAGAGATCTCTCGTTGTGAGCGTTAAGGGGTGTTATGAGCGTTTTACCTGGTCGGGAGTCCCTCTTACCCATCTTATAGGCGCTTAAGAGTTTGTCTGGCTTGAGTGGTTGGAGCCTTCTAATGATGACCTTGATGGGTGAAGTGTTAGAGCTGACGTCTGTGAGGCATGGGGTTCAACCACTTTGTCAGAGCATTTAAGGTGATGGCAGCAATGGCAGAACTTGCCTTCTTTTTTGATATGTCAAGTCCCATCAAGGTCGGTGGCTGCAACTGGTTGGTGGATCCTATTCCATCGAAGAAGGGAAAGCAGGGGCTGTCATCCCCAGCTGGGAGGTGCCGGGGCCGCCTGGCATAGACAGGCCGAGGCCGCCTGGCTGGGACAGGCCGGGCCGGCTAAGAAGGTGCCGGGGCCGCCTGGTTGGGACACGCCGGGACCGGCTGGCAGGTGCCGGGCCCGCCTGGCTTGGACAGGCCGGGGTCGGCTGGAAGGTGCCGTGGCCGCCTGGCTTGGACATACCGAGGCCGGCCAGCAGGTGCCGAGGCCGCCTGGCTGGGACAGGCCGGGGCCAGCTGGAAGGTGCCAGGGCCGCCTGGCTGGGACAGGCCAGGGCCAGCTAGAAAGGTGCCGGGGTTGCCTGGCTGGGACAGGCCGGGGCCTGCTAGGAAGGTGCCGGGGCTTCCTGGCTGGGATAGGGCGGGCCGGCTGGCAGGTGCCTGGGCCGCCTGGCTTGGACAGGCCAAGGCCGGTTGGAAGGTGCCGGGGCCGCCTGGCTGGGATAGGCCGGGGCCGGCTGGCAGGTGCCGGGGCTGCCTGGCTTGGACAGGCCAGGGCCGGTTGGAAGGTGCCGGGGCCGCCTGGCTTGGACAGGCCGGGGCCGGCTAGCATGTGCTGGGGCTGCCTGGCTGGGACAGGCCGGGGCCGGCTAGAAGGTGCCGGGGCCGCCTGGCTGGGACAGGCCGGGGCCAGCTGGAAGGTGCCGGGGCCGCCTTGAAGCCGTCGGCCGTTGGGGCTGTCGGCCTTTGGGGCCATCGGCCTTGGAGTCTTGGGGTAGGATGCTGTGAATGGACCCCAAGACCGACGGGGGGTCTCGGGGTAGGATGCTGTTGATACACCCCGAGACCGACGGGGGGTCTCGGGGTAAGGTGATGTCCATGCACCCCGAGACCGACGAGGGGTCTCGGGGTAGGATGCTGTGAATGGACCCCAAGACCGACGGGGGGTCTCGGGGTAGGGTGATGTCCATGCACTCCGAGACCGACGGGGGGTCTCGGGGTAGGATGCTGTGAATGGACCCCGAGACCGATGGGGGGTCTCGGGGTAGGGTGATGTCCATGCACCCCGAGACCGACGAGGGGTCTCGGGGTAGGGTGATGTCCATGCACTCCGAGACCGACGGGGGGTCTCGGGGTAGGATGCTGTGAATGGACCCCGAGACCGACGGGGGTCTCGGGGTAGGGTGATGTCCATGCACCCCGAGACCGACGGGGGTCTCAGGGTAGGATGCTATGAATGGACCCCGAGACCGATGGGGGGTCGCGGGGTAGGATGATGTGAATGGACCCTAAGACCGATGGGGGGTCTTGGGGTAGGATGATGTGAATGCACCCCAAGACCGACGGGGGATCTCGGGGTAGGATGCTGTGAATGCACCCCAAGACCGACGGGGGTCTCGGGGTAGGATGCTGTGAATGCACCCCGAGACCGATGGGGGGTCACGGGATAAGATGCTTTGAATGCACCCCGAGACCGACGGGGGGTCTCAGGGGGAGTGGCCCATGTAGCTAGGACGTGGGTGATCGATGCAGCGGTCGAGATGGGCCTTGGAGGTCGGAACGAGGCTCTGTCAGCTTCCTTCACGATTCTATAGCGGCGTTGGATCAGCCACATCAGATGCCCCCTCGCCCCTGAGACGAAGCGGGCCTACCCTAGAAAGGCGAAAGGGGCATTACGTCTCAAGTGGCTGATCCTCACCTGATGCAAGGCTTCATGTGCCGACGGGTGTCGGGCTTCATGCCTGGCTGGTGAAGGGCTTCATGTGCCGATGGGAGTCGGGCTTCATGCCTGGCTGGTGCAGGGCTTCATGTGCCGATGGGTGTTGGGCTTCATGCCTGGCCGGTGCAGGGCTTCATATGCCGACGGGTGTCAGGCTTCATGCCTGGCCGGTGCAGGGCTTCATGTGCCAACGAGTGTCGGGCTTCATGCCTGGCAGGTGCAGGGCTTCATGTGTCGACCGGTGTCGGGCTTCATGCCTGGCCGGTGCAGGGCTTCATGTGCCGATGGGTGTCGGGCTTCATGCCTGGCTGGTGCAGGGCTTTGGTGTGTCGACGGGTGTCGGGCTTCATGCCTGGCTGGTGTAGGAATTTGGTGTGCCGACGGGTGTCGAGCTTCATGCCTGGCTGGTGCAGGGCTTTGGTGCCGGCGCTTGGGGCCGGTCGGGGCCGTCCCTGCTAGACCCAGACTTTTGTTGCTGAGAGCCGGTGGTAGGCCGCTCTGCCAGTGGTACACTGGGCTTCATGCCTGGCTGGCCCAGGGCTTTGGTACCGGCGCTTGGGGCCGACCGGGGCCGTCCCTGCTAGACCCGGGCTTTTGTTGGTGAGAGCCGGTGGTACACCACTCTGCCAGTGGTACACTGGGCTTCATGCCTGGCTGGCCCAGGGCT
Source organism: Calamus simplicifolius (assembly GCA_900491605.1). Lineage (NCBI taxonomy): Eukaryota > Viridiplantae > Streptophyta > Magnoliopsida > Arecales > Arecaceae > Calamus > Calamus simplicifolius. The sequence continues at coordinate 994,881 of UESW01004012.1, forward strand.
TTGGTGCCGGCGCTTGGGGCCGGCCGGGGCCGTCCCTGCTGGACCCAAGCTTTTGTTGGTGAGAGCCGGTGGTACACCGCTCTGCCAGCGGTACACTTGGCTTCATGCCTGGCTGACCCAGGGCTTAGGTGCCGGTGCTTTGGGCCGGCCGAGGCCGTCCCTGCTGGACCCGGGCTTTTGTTGGTGAGAGCCGGTGGTACACCGCTCTGCCAATGGTACACTGGGCTTCATGCCTGGCTGGCCCAGGGCTTTGGTGCCGGGGCCGTCCCTGCTGGACCCGGGCTTTTGTTGGTGAGAGCCGGTGGTATACCGCTCTGCCAGTGGTACACTGGGCTTCATGCCCAGCTGGCCCAGGGCTTTGGTGCCGGCGCTTGGGGCTGGCCCGGCCATCCCTACTGGACCCGGGCTTTTGTTGGTGAGAGCCCGTGGTACATCGCTCTGCCAGCGGTACACTGGGCTTCATGCCTAGCTGGCCCAGGGCTTAGGAGCCGACGCTTGGGGCCGACCGGGGCCGTCCCTGCTGGACCCGGGCTTTTGTTGGTGAGAGCTGGTGGTACACCGCTCTGCCAGTGGCACACTGAGCTTCATGCCTGGCCGGCCGGGGCCATCCCTGATGGACCTGGGCTTTTGCTGTTGAGAGCTGGTGGTACACCACTCTGCCAGTGGTACACTGGGCTTCATGCCTGGCTGGCCCAGGGCTTCATGCTTGGCTGGTGCAGGGCTTCATGCCTGGCTGGTGCAGGGCTTCAGGTGCCGATGGGTGTCTGACTTCATGCTTGGCTGGTGCAGGGCTTCAGGTGCCGACGGGTGTCGGACTTCATGCCTGGCTGGTGCAGGGCTTCAGGTGCCGACGGGTGTCGGGCTTCATGCCTGGCTGGTGCAGGGCTTTGGGTGTCGACGGGTGTTGGACATCATGCCTGGCTGGCCCAGGGCTTTGGTGCCGACGCTTGGGGCCGGTCGGGGCCGTCCCTGCTGGACCCGGACTTTTGTTGGTAAGAGCCGGTGGTACACCGCTCTGCCAGTGGTACACTGGGCTTCATGTCTGGCTGTGTTGGCCCAGATGGCAACCCAAGAGGGAGGGGGTGAATTGGGTTCTTAAAAATTTAAGACTTTTTAGAAGATTTAAACTGATTTGCTCAAGATGTGCAAGTGAGTGAATTTAACTAGTAAGCAATGCACAAGCAATTAATAAAGAGAGATAGAGAGAGAGCAAATATAGCACGGCAAACACAAGATAATTTTATAGTGGTTCGGTGCAACCAACACCTACGTCCACTCCCAAGATTCACTTGGGTCCACACTATAATCTCTCTAGATTACAACCGAGTTGTTTTCCAAGCTCACAACTCAAACTTGTTGTTTTCCCGGGTGAACAACGAATCCAGCTGGTTTTAACTCGGGCTTACCAGCACAAAACCCTACACGTTGTTTTTCACGGGCTCACAACTAACCCAACACAAGCACTCCGGCTTGCAATGAGGTATATCAACCTCCACTGATTCAATCCACTGATTGAATCAGCAAACAATTAGAATAAAAGTGTTTGGATAATGAAGTGCTCCCCTTGAGCAAATATACAAATGAAGTACAAAATAAAGAGTTAGAAAAGCCTGATTGTATTGCAGATGGTAGTGGCTTTGGCTTTCTTCCTTCTTCTCTTTAACTCCTCTTGAAATGTTGAATCACGCCTCAGCAAGATTCTTGACCGTTGAAGACTTTGGAGTTGAGATGAAGCTTTTTCTTCTTTTGAAAATCCTTCGATTTGATCTTTGAAACGCTCTTGGATTTTCTTTTGACTTTTGTGGATTGAAGATCTGGAGCAGACGAATCTTCCTATTTGATTTTACTCCTTTTGAATCACTCTCCTTTGAGCTAGAAGATTTTTCCAATATGCTCTGTTTTTCCCTCTTTTCAAAAGATATTCTTTTCTCTTTTTTTGATTTTCAAAAACTTGTGTGATATGAAAAGAGCTCCTCTATATATAGATTCTGCAAAAATATATCCGTTAGAGACAAGGAAAAATAGCCGTTATTTGAAAATCTTACCGTTGGGGCTGATGTGTCATCGTTAAAAATCGCGCCCAGATTTGCTGGAGTCGACTCATGCTTTTTCCGAGTCGGCTCGAGCTCGTCTTACCAAAAATAGAAATGTTTAAAAGGTTAGGGGTCGACTCGCTAAAAGTGAAGTGTCGACTCCTGAAAGTCGGGAGTCGACTCGTGAAAGGCTTGGGGTCGACTCGAGGTGCTCAGAAAAATACTCTTCTGGTGTCTGAGCGGAGTCGACTCGCACAGTCCAGGAGTCGGCTCGACAGAATCAGGGGTCGACTCGACAATTTCATGGGTCGACTCGACACAGATGCACATTTCTGTACACTGAGCGGAGTCGACTCTGAAACTCAGGAGTCGGCTCCGGAACGTATCAAAAATCAGAAACTTTTCTGATTGACATTAAAATCGTTCCAGATTCATTTTAATTCATTGTTTTGACATGAAATCAATAAAATTAACATTTAGAATTGATTCAAGAACTAATCCAAAAACTTATTGAATAAAACATGAATTATAACATTTCTTTTCGAAAGTTTGAATATTGAGCTTAAAGTCACTTTCAAAATTGATTAAAGTTAAACTTGAGCATTCTCATTGATTGTTCAAAATAAATTTGTTGCTCATTTACATACACTCATTGCATCCTTTAATAAACTCAATGGTTTTTAGTAATCATCAAAATCAAAAGGATTGGATCATATAATTTTTCTATAATCTTCCAACAATCTCCCCCTTTTTGATGATGACAAAAATATTGAGTTTGTTCATGATTGATTAGTGAATTTATTTTGTTTTCATAGTTAGGCTTAGGCTCCCCCTTAATGAGGTAGCTCCCCCTATGAAACTTAATTAAATTTCTCATTGTTTATCTCATTTTATCACAATCATAGAACTATAAAATTCTCCCCCTTTTTTGTTATCAACAAAAAGATAGAGAATCATAACATTCATTCAAATTTCATTCATTCATTGAAATAAGGAAATAGAGAATTCATTTCATTCAAAGGTCTAATACATCAAAATGTTCAGTACATTGATTTCAAAATGAAAGCATAATAAAAATTTCAGTACAAAACAAGGATTGAAACTCTAGTAACTCAAAAATGAGTTCTTACAATTCTAGTTAGATGATCTACTATATTTTTCATTCCTTCAGATTGAATTTTAACATAATCCTTGAGTTTTTCATCAACAAAGGTGCACGCACTCTGAATTTTGTCTTGAAGCTCTGCGTTGCTCTTTGCATATGTCTCTCCATCTCCACATATATCCTTAAGTTCTTCAAAAATATTCTTGAGATCACCACTTAAGGATGCCGATGAAGAGCCGAGAGTGGACTCAATCTTTGAGATACGATCATCAAGAGAATAAAGAGTCTCTCTCAAATTCATAAATTTATTCTCAAAATCAGTTTTAAGCTTATCAGATTGATCTTCAAGTAAGGCTTTGAGTTGCATAAGTTGTTGATCTGAAAAACTAGCAGAAGATGAAGTTTGAACAAAAGTTGGAACTGGGGCTGGAGCAGAGGCAGAAATCAAAGGGCTCGGAGGTGCAGGCGAAGGATGTCTAACAGAGGGTCCTGCAGCCTCAGTATCTGTAGCTCTATCTTCTGTCACTCCTTTCCTTTCCCATTTACCATTCTTTTTGATAAATCCCATCCGATGAATTGTTGCTAGACTATAAAAATCAGTGTGTCTTAGATTCTTCATAGGTTCATTATCAGAAATCACCACACCTTGGCTTCGAAAAATCATAGTAAGGATCATCCCATAAGGCAGACTCGATTTCCTTTTCCCTCCACAATCTGCTATGTACCACAGAATCATGCTGGGAAGATTATAGGCTTGCCTGTCACTATGGCGTCCATTACAAAGACATCTCTCTCCGAGACATAGTCAAATCTACCAGTTTTAGGAAAGAGAATCCTACTGCAGATATTGTGTAGTAATCTCAACTCTAAAGAAAGCTGATTAGCAAATACCTCTTCAAATCCAACCACATCCCTGTTTAATAATCTGGATAAAGCTGGGGCGCGGTCATCAGAAGAAAAGGTGGAAGTGCCAGACAAGGGTAATTCCAACAATCTAGACAAAATCTCAGCAGTAACAGATAGCCTGACTCCTCTCACATTGCTAATAAGTCCATGGTCTCCTCTAGATAGATTCTTGTAGAATTCTTTAACCAATGAGGGATAAGTCGGGCACTCTAGAGAACAAATTTTCTCCCAACCCATCTCGATTAGCTGTCTCCCAACTAGAAAGCCCTCATTCTCAAATAATTCAAAATCCACCTTCCTACCAGTAGTAATTATCCTATCCGCTAGACGATCTACCTGGGAAGACGAGGCAGCAGGAGTAGCAGTCGGAGTAGAAGCAGATGAAGTGGAGTCCGTGCTTGGAGAAGGTTCACGCACCGGACGCTTCACCGTCTTCTTCACGGAGCGCTTCCGCTTGACGCCGCCCGCCACAACACTAGATCCTCTAGTTTTAGGTGCCATTTGATGATTGGAGGTGTAAGAAGGGATTCTAGGAGTTTTGGAAGGTTTGGAAGAGTTTTGAGAGAGTATTTTGAAAGATTGGATCGAATGGAATGAGCGGCGAGTCGACTCTGCCCTAGATAAATCAACTTGGGACCACCTCGAGTCGGCTCGCGCAAACCAGGTGTCGACTCGGCACAGACACAGAAAGGCCGTCCCGACATGGAGTCGACTCGCGCCTAAGAGGGGTCGACCCGAGAGTTTCAGTTGAAACCGGGAGTCGACTCCGATACGCATCGAGTCGGCTCCGAGACCATTTCAGACCAAAAACATGAAATTTCTGAAATGTGTCCGGAATATGATCATAAAAATTGATAAATAATCATTGGATATGAGTGAATCAATTAGATATGAATTCTAGATAAGATTTCCTTAAGGATTGAGGATTTGAAAGAATCTTAGATAAAATTTCCTTAGGGGTTTCAAATTCATTCTAAAGGATCACAAATACCTAACTCTCCTCTAAGATAACAGAATCTCTCTTCATTTAAAGGTTTAGTGAATATGTCAGCTAATTGATCTTCAGTGTTAACATAATCAAGACATATTTCATTATTTGCTACATGTTCTCTTATAAAATGATATCTGATTTCTATGTGTTTAGTTCTTGAATGTTGAATTGGATTCTTTGTTAATTAATTGCACTAGTGTTATCACATCTTATGGGTGTTTTATCAAGTGTGATACCATAGTCTTCAAGTTGTCGCTTAATCCATAGGATTTGCGCACAGCAACTTCCAGCCGCTACATATTCAGCTTCAGTAGTTGATAATGCAACTGAATTTTGCTTTTTGCTAAACCATGTGATTAAGTTACTTCCTAAGAAATGGCATGCACCACTTGTGCTTTTTCTATCTAGTTTGCATCCAGCATAATCAGAATCTGAATATGCAATTAGATTTAATGTGGAGTCTCTAGAATACCATAAACCTACATTTTTTGTTCCACTTACATATCTTAGTATTCTTTTAACAGCAATTAAATGTGATTCTTTAGGTTCAGATTGAAATCTAGCACATAAACATACTGAAAACATAATGTCTGGTCTACTTGCTGTTAAATAAAGAAGGGATCCGATTATACCTCGATAATACTTTTGATCAACCTTTTTACCTTCTTCATCTTTGTCCAGCTTGCATGAAGGACTCATTGGAGTTCCGAGGGGTTTCATTGATTCCATACCAAACTTTTTGAGTAGTTCTCTTGTGTATTTTGTTTGGTTGATGAAGATTCCCTCTTTGCTTTGTTTGATCTGGAGTCCAAGGAAGAAGTTGAGTTCTCCCATCATGCTCATCTCGAATTCTCCCTGCATCAACTTTGCAAATTCTTGACAAAGAGAATCGTTAGTAGCACCAAAAATAATGTCATCTACGTATATTTGTACTACAAGTAAATCTTTACTTTTTCTTTTCAAAAACAAAGTTTTATCAACATTTCCTCTTGTAAAATCATTTTCTATTAAGAATTTACTTAACCTATCATACCAAGCTCTAGGTGCTTGTTTCAAACCATATAAAGCTTTGTGCAATTTAAAAACGTGATTTGAAAACTCGTGATCTTCAAAACCTGGTGGTTGTTCTACATAAACTTCTTCATTTATAAATCCATTTAAAAATGCGCTTTTTACATCCATTTGAAATAAGTTAAAATTCATATGACATGCAAATGCAAGTAATAGCCTAATGGCTTCTAATCTAGCTACAGGCGCAAAGGTTTCATCAAAATCAATACCTTCCTCTTGATTATATCCTTTAGCAACCAATCTAGCTTTGTTTCTAATTACTATGCCATTTTCATCTAGTTTATTTCTAAAAACCCATTTTGATCCTATTACTGAATGATTTTTAGGTCTTTCAACTAGTGTCCAAACATTATTTCTTGTAAATTGATTTAGTTCTTCTTGCATTGCTAACATCCAATTATTATCTTTTTCAGCTTCTTCTATAGTTTTGGGTTCAATTTGTGATACAAATGCAAGATGATTACTAATATTTCTCATATATGATCTAGTTCTTATTCCTTGAGATGGATCGCCTATAATCAATTCCTTGGGATGACTATGAGCATATCTCCAGTCTCTTGGAAGATCTGTATCATTATGATCAATATTGACATCATCGTCCTTATGTGAATCATCATCTTTAGCTTCTTGCTCATGATCAGAAGATACTTCAATATTAAGTTTTTCAAGATCTTTTTCAATTATGTTTGTATCTTCCTCATCATCAAGCTTTTCAGAACTAGATGCTAAAGACTCATCGAAAACTATATGAATGGATTCTTCAACTACTAAGGTTTTCTTGTTAAATACTCTATAAGCTTTACTAGTTGTTGAATATCCTAAAAAGATTCCTTCATCAGATTTAGCATCAAATTTTCCTAAATTGTTTTTACCATTATTATGAATGAAACATTTACATCCAAATGCATGAAAGTATTTTATATTTGGTTTTCTTTCATTCCATAATTCATAAGGTGTTTTCTTTAAGATTGGTCTTATTAAGGCTCTATTTAAGATGTAACATGCTGTGTTAATTGCTTCCGCCCAAAATACTTTGGTAAGTTGCTTTCGCATAGCATGGTACGGGCCATGTCTTCTAGAGTCCTATTTTTCTTTCAACTACACCATTTTGCTGTGGAGTCCTAGGGGCTGAAAAATTATGATTAATTCCATTTTCAGAACAAAAACTTTCAAATAAGTGATTTTCAAATTCTGTTCCATGATCACTTCTTAGAGATACTATAGTAGTGTTTTTCTCATTTGTGACTTTCTTGAAGAATTTCAGGAATATCGAGAAAGTCTCATCTTTGTGAGCTAAAAACATTACCCAAGTATATCTAGAATAATCATCTACAATCACTAGACCATATTTCTTTCCTCCTAGACTTGTGGTTCTAGTTGGTCCGAAAAGATCCATGTGAAGTAGCTCTAGTGCCCTAGAAGTTGAAACAATGTTTTTAGATTTGAAAGAACTTCTAGTTTGTTTTCCAAATTGACATGCATCACATATTTTTTATTTTCAAAATCTAGTTTAGGTAATCCTTTAACTAAATCCATTTTAATTAGTTTTGAAATAAGGTGTGTGCTTGCATGACCTAATCTACGATGCCACAACCAACTAATTTCATTTATGTTAGCATTGTCAGCAATTAAGCAATGATCACTCAAAGATAATTTTTCTAAATCAACCAAGTAAACATTGCCATGTCTATAACCAGTAAATACAATGCTATCATCAATAGAATTAGTTACAGTGCATACAGAAGATTTAAATGAAACATTAAAGTTTTTATCACATAATTGACTTATACTTATTAGATTATGCTTCAAACCATCAACATAAAGTACATTATCAATAAATGTAGATGGAGTTATACGACTTTACCAAGGCCCATGATTTGACCTTTACCGTTATCGCCAAACGTAACAACTCCACCTTTCTTTTCTTCTAGGGTGATGAATTCATCTTTGTCACCCGTCATATGTCTTGAGCAGCCACTATCAAGGTACCACTTTTTCTTTGATCTTTTGGCTACAAGACATTCCTGCAACATAATTTAAACTTTATGTTTAGGTACCCAAGCTTTCTTGGGTCCTTCATGGTTAGTAGCAATAAGAATTGTTCCTTTCGGAACCCATATTTTCTTTGCTTTAACATTTAACTTGTTGTTATTATTTAACGTTTTGCATTCAAATGATTTATGACCCTTTTCATTGCATTTGAAACAAGTTATATTACTTTGGTTGGCTTTTACAAAAATATTCTTTAAAGATTTTTGTTTCCTAATGTGTTATAACCTAGGCCAGCTTTGTCGAAAACAGCTTTTTGACTATCTAAGATCATGTTAAGTTTAGTTGAACTTAAGTGAATTTCTCAACAATGTCTTTATATTTTTTAACATCTTTCTTAAGAGAGTCATTTTCTTTAACTTGCTGTTCTTTATCTAAAGCTAAAGTTTCTAATTGATCTTTTAAATCTTTTGTTGAGTCTTTAGTTTCAGATTTCAACAAATCTATTTCTTGATTAAGATTATCTCTTTCTTTGCTAAGTTCTTCTTTTTCATTAGTTAAGTTCTTAACTTCTAAAGCTAATTCATTTTTACTTTTAGCTAAGCTAATATTGTCATTTTTCAAAAACTTATACTTCTTTTTCAAGGATTTAAAATCAATCATAAGTTCATTGAAAGCCTCAAACATTTCATCAAATGTAAATTCATCATCGGGGGTTTCGGTACTTACCTCATTATCGTTGTCGTCGTCGTTGGCCATGAAGCAGACATTAGCAACTTCTTTTTGTTCTTCTTCTTCGGAAGAAGACTCTTCACTATCAGTCCAAGTTGCCATGTATGCCTTTTTCTTTTTCTTGTAGGCCTTCTTAAGTAAAGGACAGTCATATCTAAAATGCCCTGGTTTTTTACATTCATAGCATACTAAGGGCTCTTTCTCTTTGTCCTTTTCCTTTTTCTTATCCTTTTCTTTTTCTCCTTCCATTTTTGAAACAAATCTCTTTTTGTGGAAGGGCCTCCTTCTTTGCATAAATTTCTTGAATTTCCTTGCAAGGAGGGCTGACTCATCATCATCATCCTCTTCATCATCGCTGCTGCTTATTTCCTTTTCCGCAGCTTTGAGGGCGATGGTCTTCTTCTTTCTTGACTCATCCTCATTGACATGTTGTTTGACTTGAAGCTCATGAGTCATCAGCGAACCAAGAAGCTCTTCCAATGGTAGGATGTTCAGATCTTTGGCTTCTTGTATGGCGGTCACCTTGGCTTCCCAAGTCCTTGGAAGTGACCTAAGGATTTTGCGAACAAGCTCAGAGTTAGTATAAACTTTTCCAAGACTTTTTAAACCATTCACAATATCAGTGAATCTAGTGAACATGCATGTGATGGTTTCATTTTGTTCCATAGTAAATAATTCATATTTATGAACCAAAATATTTATCTTTGATTCTTTTACTTGGTTTGTTCCTTCATGAGTTATTTCGAACCTATCCCAAATTTCTTTTGCGGAATTACAAGTTGAGATTCGGTTGAATTCATTTGAGTCTAAGGAACAATATAAAATATTAATGGCTTTAGCATTTAGTTGTGCCATTCTCCTATCATTATCATTCCAATCCCTTTCGGGTTTAGGAACAATAGTGCCATCAATAAGGTGTGTGGGTGTACTAGGTCCATTTATTATTACTCCCCACAATTCATAGTCCGAAGCTTGAATGAATATTCTCATTCTAGCTTTCCAATATGAATAGTTGGTTCCATTAAATAAAGGAGGTCGATTCGTAGAATGACCTTCAGCAAAACTTGAACCAATTTGTGTTGCCATATGGATCTTTAGCCCTTGATCGTGAGATCAAATTCTAAATGAGCACTTGCTCTGATACCAATTGTTGGCCCAGATGGCAACCCAAGAGGGGGGGTGAATTGGGTTCTTAAAAATTTAAGACTTTTTAGAAGATTTAAACTGATTTGCTCAAGATGTGCAAGTGAGTGAATTTAACTAGTAAGCAATGCACAAGCAATTAATAAAGAGAGATAGAGAGAGAGCAAATATAGCACGGCAAACACAAGATAATTTTATAGTGGTTCGGTGCAACCAACACCTACGTCCACTCCCAAGATTCACTTGGGTCCATACTATAATCTCTCTAGATTACAGCCGAGTTGTTTTCCAAGCTCACAACTCAAACTTGTTGTTTTCCCGGGTGAACAACGAACCCAGCTGGTTTTAACTCGGGCTTACCAGCACAAAACCCTACACGTTGTTTTTCACGGGCTCACAACTAACCCAACACAAGCACTCCGGCTTGCAACGAGGTATATCAACCTCCACTGATTCAATCCACTGATTGAATCAGCAAACAATTAGAATAAAAGTGTTTGGATAATGAAGTGCTCCCCTTGAGCAAATATACAAATGAAGTACAAAATAAAGAGTTAGAAAAGCCTGATTGTATTGTAGATGGTAGTGGATTTGGCTTTCTTCCTTCTTCTCTTTAACTCCTCTTGAAATGTTGAATCACGCCTCAGCAAGATTCTTGACCGTTGAAGACTTTGGAGTTGAGATGAAGCTTTTTCTTCTTTTGAAAATCCTTCGATTTGATCTTTGAAATGCTCTTGGATTTTCTTTTGACTTTTGTGGATTGAAGATCTAGAGCAGACGAATCTTCCTATTTGATTTCACTCCTTTTGAATCACTCTCCTTTGAGCTAGAAGATTTTTCCAATATGCTCTATTTTTCCCTCTTTTCAAAAGATATTCTTTTCTCTCTTTTTGATTTTTAAAAACTTGTGTGATATGAAAAGAGCTCCTCTATATAGATTCTGCAAAAATATATCCGTTAGAGACAAGGAAAAATAGCCGTTATTTGAAAATCTTACCGTTGGGGCTGATGTGTCATCGTTAAAAATCGCGCCCAGATTTGCTGGAGTCGACTCATGCTTTTCCCGAGTCGGCTCGAGCTCGTCTTACCAAAAATAGAAATGTTTAAAAAGGTTAGGGGTCGACTCGCTAAAAGTGAAGTGTCGACTCCTGAAAGTCGGGAGTCGACTCGTGAAAGGCTTGGGGTCGACTCGAGAGGTGCTCAAAAAAACACTCTTCTGGTGTCTGAGCGGAGTTGACTCGCACAGTCCAGGAGTCGGCTCGACATAATCAGGGGTCGACTCGACACAGATGCACATTTCTGTACACTGAGCGGAGTCAACTCTGAAACTCAGGAGTAGGCTCCGGAACGTATCAAAAATCAGAAACTTTTCTGATTGACATTAAAATCGTTCCAGATTCATTTTAATTCATTGTTTTGACATGAAATCAATAAAATTAACATTTAGAATTGATTCAAGAACTAATCCAAAAACTTATTGAATAAAACATAAATTATAACATTTCTTTTCGAAAGTTTGAATATTGAGCTTAAAGTCACTTTCAAAATTGATTAAAGTTAAACTTGAGCATTCTCATTGATTGTTCAAAATAAATTTGTTGCTCATTTACATACACTCATTACATCCTTTAATAAACTCAATGGTTTTTAGTAATCATCAAAATCAAAAGGATTGGATCATATAATTTTTCTATAATCTTCCAACAGGCTGGCCAAGGGCTTAGGTGCCGACGCTTGGGGCCGGCCGGGGCCGTCCCTACTGGACCCGGGCTTTTGCTGCTGAGAGCCGATGGTACACCACTCTGCCAGTGGTACACTGGGCTTCATGCCTGGCTGGCCCAGGGCTTTGGTGCCGACCGGGGTCGGGCTTTTGTTTGCCAAAGCGAGGTTGGCCTTTGATGTTGATGCAAGGTAGATCTTCCCTGCATTACATTTTTAAGTATTAATGAAAGAAAACTGTCTTAAGTGCAATGTACTTAGCTCTTGTAGCACCCATGTTTTTCCTTTTGTGGATTTAAGCACTTCCGTCCGTTGGTGACCTGCCCCCCAGGGAGTCATGTTAGTCGGATTGGATGTGTCGTTGCCCTTACTTGGGCCTTCACTCGCATTAGAGGCCAGAACGAGATGCCTGTGGCCGGGAAGAAGCTGGAAACCGGGACAAAGCTGGAATCCGTTGAGGAAAGCCTCGACAGTTAGTGGTCATTGAAGATGAATGGCTGGGAAAGTCCATCGAGGGCGTTGCTGAGAGGCTCGGGGTGCTGCTGAGTGGCCCCTGAGCGCTGCTTCTGCAGTTCATGAACTGCTACTTTCAAAGCTTGATCCTACCGATTGAGGATGGCCAGCTGGTTAATCAGAGCAGTTGAAGTTGGTGGTGAAGGAGCAGAGAGGGTGGCCTTTCACTGCCTGGTGCGATGTGGATGCCCCCCAGCACGATTGGTAAGAACCTCTGGCATGCGCATCACCACCATAGCAATCTTAGAGGGGACGGAGGCTTATAGCTCAGGGAGACAGCTTTCTTTCCTTCAGCGCGTCCCCCCTTCCTGGCGCGCCAATCTGATGATGCCAAATCACCGACCTCGAGCGTGCGGTCGCCTCCTCCAGTGAGCTCCTCGCGCCTGCAAGCAAGTCCCGAGGGCCGGAGATTCCGGTGGGGACCCTCCGACGCTCAAGTCAGTGGTCTGGGCATTAGCCGTGAGCTTGAGGAAGCTCGAAAGAGAAAGAGAGAGATGGCTCCGAGAGAGAGATCTCTCGTTGTGAGCGTTAAGGGGTGTCATGAGCGTGTTACCTGGTCGGGAGTCCCTCTTACCCATCTTATAGGCGCTTAAGAGTTTGTCTGGCTTTAGTGGTTGGAGCCTTGTAATGATGACCTCGATGGGTGAAGTGTTAGAGCTGACGTCTGTGAGGCATGGGGTTCAACCACTTTGTCTTGTCAGAGCATTTAAGGTGATGGCAGCAATGGCAGAACTTGCCTTCTTTTTGATATGTCAAGTCCCATCAAGGTCGGTGGCTGCAACTGGTTGGTGGATCCTGTTCCACTGGAGAAGGAAAAGCAGGGGCCATCCTCCCCGGCTAGGAGGTGTCGGGGCCGCCTGGCTTGGACAGGCCGGGGCCGCCTGGCTGGGATAGGCCGGGGCCGGCTGGCAGGTGCCGGGACTGCCTGGCTTGGACAGGCCGGGGCCGGCTGGAAGGTGCCAGGGCCGCCTGGCTTGGACATACCGGGGCCGGCCAGCAGGTGCCGGGGCCGCCTAGCTGGGACAGGCCGGGGCCGGCAGGCAGGTGCCGGGGCCGCCTGGCTTGGACAGGCCGGGGCTGGTTGGAAGGTGCCGGGGCCGCCTGGCTGGGACAGGCAGGGGCCAGCTGGCAGGTGCCAGGGCCGCTTAGCTTGGACAATATTTTTAAAAATAATAAAATATGATAGAATCTAATTTTTTTGTTAATTTTTTTATGAGTGTTAATTTTTTTTTAATTGAAGGGGCCGGGGGTGAGGAAAAGACCCCTAGCTATTACTTTTTTTTTTGGTCTGGCCACCGTGGCCGGAGAAGACGAACGGGAGGGGGGGGAACCCCCCCATAACTATATTTTTTTTCCGATGGCCTGGCCACGGCCGGCCACGGTAGCGGCCGTGGCCGGAGAAGACGGCCACGGCCATGGCCGTGGCTGTAGAAGACGAAGAGGGGGTGGGAAACCTCCCCCAAACTGTAATTATTATTTTTTTGGTGGCCTGGCCACCATGGCCAGGCCACGGCAACGGCCGTGGCTGGAGAAGACGAACGGGAGGGGGGTGGGGAAAACCCCCCGATTAATTTTTTTTTCGGTGGCATGGCCACCGTGGCCAGGCCACGGCCATGGCCGGAGAAGATGGCCACGGCCGTGGCTGTGGCCGTAGAAGACGAAGGGGGGGAAACCCCTCCCCCCAAACTGTAAATTTTTTTTTGGTGGCCTGGCCGTGGCCGTAGCCGGAACCTATTTTTTTTAAAAAAAATAATTTAGGAGGAGGGGGGGCTTACCTCGGTCGCGAGGGGATGCCGCCGGAGTGGGGGTAGCTTCCGCCGGGGGAGATAACGGGGGGAGCCGGAGGAGCGGACGGACGACGGTGGCTAGGGTAGGAATAGGAAGAAGAAGAGAAGGGAAGGGGAGGCCGGCCCGACCAAGCGTTAAATAGTGATGATTAGCGATGCAATTTATGCGTCACTAATCACTTGCTATTTTTTTTATTTTATTATGGATTAACGACGCAACAATGCATCGTTAATCCATCGCTAATTTAGCTTTTTTATTATTTTATGCAAAATTTAGCGACGCAACTAATTGCATCGCTAATGAGTCGCTAACTTGGCGCCAATGTCCGGCAGAAAAATAATTTTTATTTTCTAGGAAATTGTGTCGCAAATGCGTCGCAATATTTTTTAAATATTTATAACTGATAAAAATTATATTTTATAAAAATAATTGTGACGCATATATTGCATCGCAATATTTTTTAATTTTTTAATTACATTTATTTTTCTTAAAAACATTGCGACGCAATAAATGCGTCGCAATATTAAAAATTATTTTCTCTGGAAAAATTATTTTTATTTTCTAGAAAATTACGTTGCAATATTTTTTAAATATTTATAACTGATAAAATTTATATTTTCTAAAAAATTACGTCGCAAATGTATCGCAATATTTTTTAAATATTTATAACTAATAAAATTTATATTTTCTAAAAATAATTGCGACACAAATAATGCATCGAAATATTTTTTTAAATTTTTTAATTACATTTATTTTTCTCAAAAATATTGCGACGCAATACATGCGTCACAATATTAAAAATTGTTTTCTTTGAAAAAATTATTTTTAGGAAACTGCGTCGCTAATGCATCACAATATTCTTTTAATAATTATAACTGATAAAAATTATATTTTCTAAAAATAATTACGATGCACATATTGCATCGTAATATTTTTTTAATTTTTTTATTACTATTATTTTTCTTAAAAACATTGCGACGCAATAAATGCGTCGCAATATTAAAATTTGTTTTATCTGGGAAAATTATTTTTATTTTCTAAGAAATTGCATCGTATTATTTTTTAAATATTTATAACTGATAAAATTTTATTTTATGAAAATAATTGCGATGCAAATAATGCATCGTAATATTTTTTTTTAATATTTTATAATTATATTTATTTTTCTAAAAAATATTGCGGTGCAATACATGCGTCGCAATATTAAAAATTATTTTCTCCAAAAAAATTATTTTTAGGAAACTGCATCGCAATATTTTTTTAATAATTATAACTGATAAAAATTATATTTTCTAAAAATAATTGTGATGCACATATTGCGTCGCAATGTTTTTTTAAATTTTTTTTATTACTATAATTTTTCTTAAAAATATTGCAATACAATAAATGTGTCGCAATATTAAAAATTGTTTTATTTGAGAAAATTATTTTATTTTCTTGAAAATTGCATCAATCGATCGGACCGATCAGCGATGATCCGATGGTTGCGATCGATCCAAGCTGTGATCCCAATCGGTCACGATCGATCTCGGACCGTGGCGATTGGTCCGATTGCCGATGATCTAACGGTTGCAATCGATCCAAGCTATGATCCCGATCGGCCATGACCGATCTCGGACCGTGGCGATCGGTCCGATCAGCGACGATCCGATGATTGCGATCGATCCAAGCCGTGATC
The DNA here is from genome assembly GCA_900491605.1 of Calamus simplicifolius. Taxonomy (NCBI): domain Eukaryota; kingdom Viridiplantae; phylum Streptophyta; class Magnoliopsida; order Arecales; family Arecaceae; genus Calamus; species Calamus simplicifolius. The sequence continues at coordinate 1,010,549 of UESW01004012.1, forward strand.
CCGATCGGCCATGACTGATCTCGGACCGTGGCGATCGGTCCGATCGCCGACGATCCGATGGTTGCAATCGATCCAAGCTGTGATCCCGATCGGCCACGATCGATCTCAGACCGTGGCGATCGGTCCGATCGGTGACGATCTGATGGTTGCGATCGATCCAAGCCCTGATCCCGATCGGCCACGATCGATCTTGGACTGTGGCGATTGATCCGATCGCTGACGATCCGACGGTTGCGATCGATCCAAGCCGTGATCCTGATCGGCCACGATCGATCTCGGACCATGGCGATTGGTCCGATCGGCAACGATCCGATGGTTGCGATCGATCCAAGCCCTGATCCCGATCGGCCACGATCGATCTCGGACCGTGGCGATCGGTCCGATCGCCGACGATCCGACAGTTACGATCGATCCAAGCCCTGATCGATCCTGGTCGGCGATGAATGATCTCGGACCATCATAATTGATCCGATAGGCGACGATGAATGATCTCGGACCATCATAATTGATCCGATAGGCGACGATCTGACGGTTGCGACCGATCCAAACCATGATCCCGATCGGCCACGACCGATCCCGGACCGTTGCAATCAGTCCGAGATCGATGATGATCCGACGGTTGCGATCGATCGAAGCCATGATCTCGATCGGCCATGATCGATCTTGGACCGTGGCGATCGGTCCGATCGGCGACGATCCGACGGTTGCGATCGATCCAAGCCCTGATCCCGATCGGCCACGATCGATCTCGGACCGTTGCGATCGGTCCGAGATCGCTGACGATCCGATGGTTGCGATCGATCCAAGCCCTGATCCCAATCGGCCACGATCGATCTCAGACCATGGCGATCGATCTGATCGGCGACGATCCGATGGTTGCGATCGATCCAAGCCGTGATCCCGATCGGCCATGACCGATCTCGGACCGTGGCGATCAGTCCAATCGGCGACGATCTGACGGTTGCGATCGATCCAAGCCCTGATCCCGATCAGCCACGATCGATCTCGGACCGTGGCGATCGGTCCGATCGCCGATGATCCGACAATTGCGATCGATCCAAGCCCTGATCGATCCCGATCGGCGATGAACGATCTCGGACCGTCACGATCGATCCGATGGGCAACGATCTAACGGTTGCGATCGATCCATGCCGTGATTCCGATCGGCCACAACCAATTCCGGACCATTGCAATCAGTCCGAGATCGGCCACGATCTGATAGTTACGATTGATCGAAGCCATAATCCCGATCAGCCACGACCGATCTCGGACCATGGCGATCGGTCCGATCGCTGACGATCCGACGGTTGCGATCGATCGAAGCCGTGATCCCGATCGGCCACGACCGATCTCAGACTGTGGTGATCAGTTCGATCGTCGACGATCCGACGGTTGCGATCGATCCAAGCCGTGATCCTGATCGAGCACGACCGATCTTGGACCATGGCGATCTGTCCGATCGGCGATGATTCGACGGTTGCGATCGATCCAAGCCCTAATCCCGATCGGCCACGACCGATCTTGGACCGTGGCGATCGGTCCAATCGGCGACGATCCGACGGTTGCGATCGATCCAAGCCCTGATCCCGATCGTCCACTACCGATCTCGGACCGTGGCGATCGGACCGATCGGCGTCGATCTGACTGTTGCCATCGATCCCAACCCTGATCCCGATCGGCCATGACCGATCTCGGACCATGGCGATCGATCTGATCAGCGACGATCCGACGGTTCCGATCGATTTCGATCGGCCACGACCGATCTCGAACCGATCGCTATTTAGCATAATTAATTTTTTTAAAAATTATTGCGATGCAAAGGGTTGCATCGTAATTTTTTAATATGATAATTATATTATATAAAAATTAATTTTATTTAAAATATGTTGATCTAATTATTGATTTTGATGATTAACAAAACTATTTGAGTATAACATTTGAAGTTACTAATGATCTTGATTAAGTTTTTCAGTGTATGACTTGATTCATTAATCAAAATCACAAGACAAATCAAGTTCTAGTTCGAATTTAATGTCAAGGTAAGAATTGTAGACATTAGAGTCGACACATGGAATCGTAGAGTCGACTCCGAAAAATGGCACAGACTTTGAGTCGACTCCTGGACTGTTAGAGCCGACTCCAACAGAAAAGACAGAACGATGGTTTTTCTAGCCACGACTTAGAGTCGACTCCGGGACTGTTAGAGTCGACTCGAGAAGTTTTTGTGTCGACCCCAGAAAAGCTAGAGATGACTCCAGTTCAAGCAATTTGGGGATTTTCGATTTAGACCCGACTCCAGAAAAGTTAGAGCCGACTTCAGAATGTGAGACGCGACTCCAGAACTGTCAGAATGACTCTAAACTTTACCTTTACCTTTTAATTCCAACGGCTATTGCTATTTATGGATCTAATCCTTCTTACACTTATTTCTAACGGATAGTTTTAAACTTATTATGGATTATACTAATCTATAAGAAGGGGGTTTGCTGCATCCGAAAAAAAAGAGAGGCAAAAAGAAAAGAATAGAGACAAATCTTTGAAATCCATCAGAAAAGAAAAGAGGGAAGATTCGAGAGGAAAGATCATACTGATTCCCCAAAAGAAAATAAAGAGATTCCAAGCCTTCATAGCTTCACTTTGAAGAAATCTCAAGAAAAGAAGGAAGCCCTAGTTTTCTGATCTTCAGAGCTTTAAGAGCATTCTAAAGGAAGATCCATCCAAGTGAAGAGAAGAAGCAAGCCACCAAGATCTGCAAATCAGGCTTTGATTCCTATCTCTTTATTTTGTGTTCTATCATTGTCTATTTGCTCATTGGAGAAGCTTTTGTTTTATAAAAACGATTATTGTTTGCTGGGTCAATCGAAGGATTGATTCCATTGAGGCTGTTAGCCTTGTGCAAGCAGTTTGCTTGTGGTGTAAGGTTTTGTGCTGGTGAGCCTTGAAAACCAGCTGGGTTCGTTGTGCACCCGGGAAAACAACAAGTTCGAGTTGTGAGCTTACAAAACAACTCTGTTGTAATCAGATTGATTATAGTGTGGACCCAAGAGATACTTGGGAGTGGACGTAGGTGTAGGTACACTGAACCACTATAAATCTCCTGTGTTTGGCATGATTGTCTCATTATCTTTAACTCTCCATTTGTACATATTCTGTTTTAATTTGTGTGAATCTAAGTTTTTATTTCCGCTGGGGTTTGTTTTTCAAAAGAGTTTAAATTTTTGAAAAACCCAATTCATCCCCCCTCTTGGATTGCTATCTGGACCAACAAAATAATTGCGACGCAACAAGTGTGTCGCTAAATTAAAACATAATTTTTCTAATTTTTGATTTATTGTGTCGCTATTTAACATAATTAATTTTTTTTAAAAATATTGCGATGCACTGAGTTGCATCGCAATATTTTTTTTTCATAATATTTTATAAAAATTTATTTTATTTAAAATAATTGCGACGCAATTATTGCGTCGCTAAATTAAAAATAATTTTTTTAATTTTCTGGTTTATTGCATCGCTAATGCGTCGCTATTTAATATAATTAAATTTTTTAAAACATTGCGACGCATTGTGTTGCATCGTAATTATTTTTCTCATATTTATACTTTATAAAAATTAATTTATTTAAAATAATTGCAATGCAGTTAGTGCGTCGCTAAATTAAAAAATTATTTTTCTAATTTTTGATTTATTGCATCGCTAATGCGTCGCTATTTAACATATTTAATTTTTTTAAAAACATTGCGACACACTGAGTTGCGTCGTATTATTTTTTTCTCATATTATATTTTATAAAAATTAATTTTATTTAAATTATTTACGACGCAATTGGTGCGTCGCTAAATTAAAAATATTTTTTCTAATTTTTTGGTTTATTGCATCGCTAATGCATCGCTATTTAATATATTTAATTATTTTAAAAACATTGTGATGCACTGAGTTGCATCGCAATATTTTTTTCATATTTATATTTTAAAAAAATAATTTAAAAATATTGCGACGTATTATTTGCGTCACTAAATAAAAAAATTTTTTTTTTTTGATTTTCTGGTTTATTGAGTTGCTAATGCGTCGCTAATTGCATCGCAATGTTTTGTTATCATGGAGGCATCGCAAAGTGGTCGTAATTTAGTGACGCAATGATGCGTCGCTAAATTTGCGTCGCTATTTCAATATTTTCTTGTAGTGACTTATCAGTTTCCAATAAAATTGGTGAGAACCAATAAAATTAATGAAAACTAATCCTCAAATTTTGATAATTAAAGGATTCAATAATCTTCTTGATTGTTCAACTTTTATATCCTTATAAGCTATTGATTTGATATCGAAAGATCCCAACAAAGCTCTATTTATAAAGAATATTTTTAAATCCAAAAGTTCCTATCTTTCATTGATGCTAATATTCTAAAATCTGTTGACTTTTCAATTCATATAAGATATTGTTTCTTTAAAAAAATCTAAAAAAATATTTATTAAATATTTAAATTATATTCTTGACTCAAAACTAACTTTTAACTCATTTAACATGATTTTAAAATATAAAAATTTAAATAAAAAATAAAAAATATCATTATCACCATTAATGGCATTTTCATAGTATCTCTTGAAATTTCATCGGTACTTATATATTCATAAAATTATTCATAAATTCCTCAATTAAACTTAGATTTTAGTAATTTAAGATGCATTAAAATGTAGCTCAAAACCAGATATCATGGATATAGAATCAATTAACATTTATAATTATATAATATTTAATATTTTTATCTAAATTTAATCCAATCAAATTGAATCTTAATTTAAAGTGAGCTACTCTAAAAGTATTGGGTCTCACATCAGATCCGTGATACCCTATAATATTTTCAAGTTCAAATGTTTACTTGAGTTGCCAATTCAAGTAAATGTATTTTTGAGGTTTTGGTAGGAGGTGAGTGGAGTTGCCATTCGGGAGAACATGCTAATAAATCTATAAAAAGGTCATCAATTCTCCGCTATCTTGGGGAGATATATTGTAGATAGTGGAAAGGAATAGCCTGTATTGGTTGTTGTGAAGGAATATTGCCTCCATTTTATCTACGCTATGGTTATTAATGATTCATCTCCTTGTTACTAAAATGATATAGAAAACAATGATTCTTTCAATGCCCTTAAAATATATCTTACAAAGTTTTATCATGGAAAAGCTAGATGGATTGAACATGATGCCATCATAGTTGTCATTGGTGAAAATGATCCATGTATGTCAACATAAGCAGGAGGTGCCAAATTCATTGTTGACAAAAAAATTGTGGTCAACCATGATAAGCCATTTGGAATTTTATTCACGAAATAAGAATTCAAATATATATTCTACAAGGCTAGACGGCATTTGAAGTCCAAAGAAAGTGATCTTAGATTTGCTGTAGATATAGGTAAGAATTTCTCTTACATTTATATATGTGCATGTGCATGCTAATGTGATCATACAAATTTTTTTAATGCATTATTATTGATATTATGATAACTAGACATGAAAATTAATTGTAAAAATTTTATTGGTATAATCATATATATTTTGTTAGTGTGATAGCCATATCATGTTGTTTAAAAATGAAAAGCTATTATGATGAAAATGTGGCATATGATTATCAATTGTAGGCACATAATCAAAATTTTATGTGGTATGATAAAATGATATTGAAATTTATATTTATAAATTAGGAATTGATAAAGAATAAGGATGATGATATAAAAAGTTAGGTAATGGATTAGTTATGTGCATTTGCTATTACTGCAAAATAAAATGTAGATCAATGTCTTTTGTTACCATAGACTATAGGATGGTTTAATTGTCATCGTGGGTTGAAGTGGGTTGAAGCGTAGTTAAATGTTTATGGTCACCGCAGGCTACAGTGCAATTAGATATGGCTGCCAACATCGGCTGAGATTCAATTGGTTGTTATCACAAGTGTGCATGATCAGACTTGCTTGCCTACCATGAGCTAATACATGGCTTTGATTAGTCCATTGCCAAGCTAGTGAGATTGATCTTGTGTATAATACAAATAATGAACTTAGTTAAAGATATTATCGATAGATGTGACCCGCAAGGATTGTAGTATTTTGTAAGCAACTATATTAATGCATATCATTTAATTGCTCACCTATGCATACAAATATTTTTATTTATTAATATTTTATGATGAGTATACATGTGCATGTGAGTGTATGCAACGGATTCTTATTAGTTTAGGTTCATTACATTCTTTTTGCATATCTTTTATTTATTTACAGAGCCCCAGAATGGTTAGGATTAAGGATGGATTATGTCTGAACAGAAGTAAGAGATCATAAAAATGGCTTTAGAATTTTTGCTGGAGAGAGGTTTTGAAGTAGTTAAGAACAAATTAGGTCATTGAATATCACACTTTATAATTACTTAATTTATAATTCTTATGAGCTAATCAATATTTATTTAAAATTCAATGTATCTGATGACGCCAAGTCACCTTCTTCAAACGTCGGGGAAAACGGACGTCTCGCTCCGGGAAGTCCTGCAAGAAAAGTCCCCGAGGACCGGTGGCACCGGTGGGGACCCTCCGACGATCAAGTCAGTGGCTTGGGTTCAGACAAAGAACCACCCCCGCGAAGAGAAGCTGAGGCAGTTAGGGTTTTGAGCAGGGAGGAAGAAAGCTCAGAAAAACCAGGGTTGGATCCCACTTACAGCGTGAATGTGTGTCCTTTATACCTGTCTGAATGCCGTGACTTGCAGCTTTGGGAAGGTCTTCGTTGTATCGTCACCGGTGATGGGACCGGGCGCCGTTGCTAGGGGTAACGAATCGTACACCCTAGCAAGGTATGGTGGCGCACCATGCAGTGCAATGTCGCTATGAGGCACGTACTTACGGAGGTAGATGGCAGGCAATGGCATGCAACAAACATCGTTATGAGGCATGGCCCTCCGTATTGGAGCACAATCACGGAGGTACTGGATGGCATGCTGTGGCAAGGCTCGGTCACGCACAGGGGCATGCAACACGCCAAACATCGTTATGAGGCATGGCCCTCCGTATTGGAGCACAATCACGGAGGTACCGGATGGTACACTACGGCAAGGCACAGCCATGGGCTGAAATCATGCGTGAGCACCGCGCGTCGGCGGTTGAGCAGTGCGTTGGCGGTGCACTCCGAGGCCGGTGGGGGCCCCGGGGTTAAGGTATGATTTCCCCGCTCCCGACCCCGAGGGGGTGCCGGGAATGGGGAAATGAGGATGCGCCCCGAGGCCGGTAGGGGCCCCGGGGTTAAGGTATGATTTCCCCGCTCCCGACCCCGAGGGGGTGCCGGGAATGGGGAAATGAGGATGCGCCCCGAGGCCGGTAGGGGCCCCGGGGTTAAGGTATGATTTCCCCGCTCCCGACCCCGAGGGGGTGCCGGGAATGGGGAATGAGGATGCGCCCCGAGGCCGGTAGGGGCCCCGGGGTTAAGGTATGATTTCCCCGCTCCCGACCCCGAGGGGGTGCCGGGAATGGGGAAATGAGGATGCGCCCCGAGGCCGGTAGGGGCCCCGGGGTTAAGGTATGATTTCCCCGCTCCCGACCCCGAGGGGGTGCCGGGAATGGGGAAATGAGGATGCGCCCCGAGGCCGGTAGGGGCCC